>PVLD010013803.1:0-54596 GCA_004027595.1 Dinomys branickii | reverse complement strand
CTTGGCATTGGCCAGGTCTTTCTTGAGTGAGTACAGGATGGTCCTGTGTGTGTAAGGTGCCATGTGTGTGCAAGGTTCTGTGTGTGCAACGTGCTGTGCTGCCTCCCGCTGCCCTTCTGTGACTGATTCCCCAGTGCCGAGGACCCTGCTGCCCAGCCTTGCTGAGTCAGTGCCCTTCCTGCTCCGTCCCTGAGTCCCAGTGCTGGCTTGTTCCTGTCACTTAGACACGGCACCAGAGGGACCTTGGCCTGGCTGCAGGTGTCACCTTCCCTCCAGGAAGAACACTGCTCCCTACACCCCCGACTCTGCCCGTGATGTACTTACCCTGCTGGTCACAGCTGCACACAGTGACTCTGCCTCTGAGACCCAAGCTTGGGGCTCCCTGTCCCTTCCAGGGTGCAGATCATCCCTCCCCACAGGGAAAGTCACCTCCATGTGGATGCCCCAGGAGTTTATGACTCGGAAAGGCTTAGTTCCCTTGGAAAGGGTTAGTTCCCTGGGAAGGGGCAGGTGGGGATGGCAGGATCCTGCGGCAGGGGGATTGCAAAGGAACACAGATGAAGATAGGAAGTTCGGGTGTCCTCCCAGTGTCCATGGCCCTGGGGCATGGCCTGCCGAGCAGTGTCCAGGCTGTTGGCCAAGTTAATGAGTACCACCCACATCGCCTGTGCTGAGCTCAGCTCATGCCCAGAGCGGGGCACCCTGGGCTGGTCAAGGTCCAGCCCACCTGAGGACACAGCCTGTAGATCTGTGGCCACTCTGGCCATTAATACAGGGGTCAGGGCCTGGAGCTGCTTAGGGACAGGGGTGCCCTCTTCCTGCCTGAGTCGGGAGGAGAGTGCCGGGTAGGAGCTGGGAGGGAAGAACGACGCCCGCTGTTGAGGACATGAAGCTCTGCCAGCTGGGTCCTCACCAGAATGCAGACACACACTGAGAACAGCCCAGTATAGGCTTCGAGGATCAGAGATGTTGCCCTATGGCTCGCAAGCCTTAATTAAGTGTCTCTGTGCAGACACCCAGCTAATCATGGGGTTACGAAGATGACTGAGAGCTACCTCCTCATTAAAGCGGCCACAATCTATCATCAGCCCTTTTGTTCACGCAAGTGTTAATATTCGTTTACACTGAGCATCTCTAAGCTCAGCAACACCCAGCCTGTGTGGAGCAGCAGCTGGGGGAGGCGCTGGGGGCCAGCAGTCCACTTGTGTCCCTGACATCTGCACTGAGGGAGTTCGCCTGTACTTCCTTTGTCCTGTTTCCCGGCTGTGAAGGCTGAGGGAGACTTGAGATGGGGTCTCAGCACCCTTGTCTTTGTTGTCCACCAAGTCTGATGTCTGACAGTTGCCCCCTCCCTGGTCCTGGCCTTTATCTGTCACTCCAAATCCCTCTGAATGTTCCATCAAGGGTCAGGAAGCCAAGGCCTGGTGCCCTGTGCAGAGGTAAAGCAGGAGGCGCTAGTGTGTGCAAGGACAGGGGTCAGGGCCTGGAGCTGCTTAGTGACAGGGGTGCCCTCTTCACCTTGTCTGCAGGGGGCTCCTGTGCCCCTTGGCACCCTTGGGCCCCTGCTTCTGGAGTGATCTGCTGATTTCTCGCCGGGACTTCGTGCTTTCTCTGAAACTGGCTGTACTGACTAATCTGATTTTTCAGCAGAGTAGCTGATGAATTAATAATCCCAAGTAATGGCTGGCATTCCAGAATGCTAATGCATCTCTGTGGGATAAAGGAAAGGCGGAGTATAGCAGAGAAGGGGAGAGGTCTCCGAGCTTATTAATTTAGCAGTCTAAATGAGAGTCAGAGTCTCAGCCTGAATAAACACCAGGGGTTTGTTTCGGTCCCTGAGGTCTTTGAGAAAGTCAGCTATTGAAAGGCTCGTCTCGAAAGCTTTTAACCCCTGTGTAATTACCATCGAGCTCACTACCATTTCAGTTCCATTAATCCAGATTTGGAGCAATTTTCCTGCTGTCGTTAGCCCAGGTTAAGTGAGTTTGTTTTTTATAATTGTGTCCTGGTAATATCAAGCCAATAAAAGAGAGCGATGCTGGCCAGGAGCCCTGCGGTTAGAAGCATGCTTTCCCTAGAGCCTCTGCCCAGACATCGAGCCAACGTGGTGTTCTTTTCCACATGAGGTGTCTGCATAGGGCAAAGTGACCGGGTGTGCACCTGCACACCCTGCCATTCACTCACATGTACACACCCACATGTATGACCCACTTGGACACACACACTCATGTGCACACTCATTCCCACACACACACATACACTTGCACTTACACCCGCAAAACTAAGTAAACCTGGAGAAATCAAAGGCAGTCACTGGACTGCATCAGTATTTGCCTCCTGGTTGAGACAGGATGAACAAAGAGTGTGTATACAGCACCTGACTTTTATATATATGATAACCTCACAAGATGTGGCTTCCTACAGTTTAGATCTAGAATACCCCCAGAGCTCTCCTGTTCAGAGAAGGACCCTGGCAGGAGGCAGTGGGTCCCCGGGGTGTGACTTGGAAGGTTGTGTTCTTGTTCCCAGTTCCTACCTTTCCTCTCTCTGCTTCTTGGCTGCCACAGCTTTAGCAGCTGTCCTCAGCCAGGCTTCTGCCATGCTAGTTCTGCTGTGGAGCCAGCCAACCACTGACCGAACCCCTGAAACTGAGCCCAATAAAGCTCTTTTCCTGAAGCTACAGCTGCCAGGTATTTTGTCCCAGTGGCAGGAAAGCTGATTAGGACATTACTTTTGGGAGAAACTGGTAAGCATCACGTGGAATCTCTCTGATTGCTGCTTACAAGGGCACGCTGATTGACAATTACCTCATGATAAAACATTAAATCCAAAAACATTGGTACGCACACTCACATTTGGGATCCTAATGAGCCCACTGTACTAATACTTCCTTTGAAATCTTTCCAAAGCTAATTTCAGTGGGTCCATGGAACTACAAAGATTACAGATGTGTGGATGTATATTTAAAGATTTGGATTAGGTTTTTTACTCACTTCTTTGTGCTTGACTTTATACAAAAGCCACCAAGCAAAAGTCTTTTTTGAGACTCTTCAGAAATCCCTGAGAAATATTGCCCTGACTTTGTCTCATCCGTAGGTTCTCTACATGTAAAAGAATCCCTGTTTCCCCACTCAGGTTCAAGAAGCATTCGTACTTGTACATGTGTTAGGCATCTGGGAGGCTGACGTGTGTGGCCAAGCCAGCCCTGTCATGTCTTTGTGGGTGTAACACAGCCACAAGTGTGGCTCTAGTGTTGGCTGTGGCTGCTTCTTCACAGAGCTGGGGCTGAGCAGCTGCCACAGAGCCCTGGGGCTGGGAGGCCGGCCTGTTTGCATCTGAGCCCTACTGGGGGAAGTCTGTGAGTCCTACAGGAAGTGCTAGCTTTGGGCAGCTCTGGGATGGGGCTTTACCACATTTGGGGATGTCATCTTTACCTCTCTGTGGGGCCACTGGGGCTCCTGCCCTGCTCATCTGCTCCTGAGCAGCCAACCTATGCCACCAAGTGCTACCTAGGCAGGTGTGAGGCCTGTCCCTCCTGATACCATACCTCCCCTCCCTCCCCAATGTGTCTCAGCGTTCTGCATGTCCACTAGGAGACCGGGTCTGTGTCAGGGACTCCAGGGGAGGCGTGAAAGATGGAATGAATGAAGCAAGGAGTAGACAAGCAACATAGCTCTCAAAATGGGGCTTCATCTTAACCTCCAAAGCCCACAAAGAAAACCGGTGTTGAGAAAGAGAGTGGGACAGCTGACTGTGATGTCATCTTGAATGGACCAGGAACCACCTGTTGGATCAATGTGGCACAGCTCTGGGCCTGTCTATGGATGACTGACAGGCAGGCTGAAAACTGAGGAGAGAGGATCCGCCCTGGACGTGAGCGACACCAACCATTAGGTTTGTAGCCTGGCTCGAATAAGGAGGGAGAGAAGAAGTCTACCCTGTGCTGCCTTGAAGGAGCTATTGTCTTGACCACCACTTTTGGATGTCCACCTCTCCTTCCTTCACCCTCCAGCACAAATTCACATGGGACTCTGCAGTGAGTTCCAGGCCTTTGGCCTTTGACCACATCTTCAGTCTTTCCAACACAGTTGGCCATTCTATTTTCTGCACCCCACTCTGCAGGTGGTCACTGTAAGCCTGATGGTAAATCCTTTCCAATCCTCCCAATATCACACTTATACACAGTATTAAATCTGATCCTCTAATGAACTCTATAGGATCAGAGGGTAAGCAAAGAATTGACAACTAGGACATGAATGGACCTTAGCTGAAAATATCTGACAAATGTTTTTAATAAATATATTGAGGCTCTTCAAGGAGATCAAAGATGCACAACTTGTATGGAAAATTGAAACACAAAGCCTAGAAGGCATTTCATCCAAAGGTGCAGTTAGAAGCACTGGAAAGGAGCATAGTGTGGGTGTGAAGGCAGAGGCTGGGTGAGCTGCAGGCAGAGCACAGCTCCAAAAGGCAGAGGGCAGTGGGAGGCAGAGCTGAGGTGTCCCCAGGGCACCGTGCATGGCAGTAATGTGAGATGGAAGGAAACATCCCGGTGTTATGGGAGGCTGAGGCAGGAGGATCACAAGTTCAGGCCTGGCCCAGGACAACTTAGTGACTTAGGGAGACCCTGTGTCAACAGGCAAATGATGTGAAGAAAGAGTTGGGGATAACAGCTCAGGGAGAAGGCCCTGGGTTGAGTACAAACAAACAAACAAATGGAGACAGTTGCAGTCCTTGGAAGCTGAGCGTGTGCGGGGGCACGAGAAGAGCAGGGAGAGGCGTCGTGGGGAGCCGGTGACCCGTGTCCTCAGGGATGCTGCACAGTGGGGGAACCTGGGGGAGACGGGAGAAGCCCTCTTAATGCATCCAGGCCTGAAGGAAGGACATGGACACAGGGGCCGGAACAGCAGCCCTCACCGTGCTCAGGGAGTGAGTCGCTCAGAGTCTGCACAGACTGTGGGGTGTAAGGCAAAGTGCGGTCAGCCTGGGTGCTCAGGACCGAAGGGTTCCCTGCCTGCACCCCTTCCTGAGCTGGATCTTGTGAAGGAGAAGCCTCAGTGGAAAGGATGGGAGCGCAGAGAGCCAGGGAGGTGCTAGCCAAACCCAAGATCTGCGAAGAGGGGTGATGAAGGTCACCTTGGACACCATGGAGCGGGCACCTGAACCCAGAGCCCCAGGAGCACAAGCCAGGGAAACCCAGCCACGAAGATGCAGGTGCAGTATGGACAGAGAAACTTCACAAGGGCAAGAGCTGAACAAAACCACAACCTTCGAAAGTAAGAGACCAGAAAGGTTGACTGTGCAGACAGAAAGTAGCGATATCAGGGCTGGACTAATCCCTGGGGAAGTCTGGGACAGGGTGAGGGGCCTATTCCATGGAAAAATGACAGTGAGCACTGTAAACTCATGGGAATGGCACCAAAGCTTCCACAAGGACACAAAACCCTCAGCAAACCCAAGATATGGACATATGTGTCCAGGAGGGTGTGCATAGTACCTACTGTGTTTGTGGTCACAGATAAGACCACTGCATCCCCCAAGGCCTGAACAACAGAGTGGGCAGGAGCCCGTGTGTGACGCATGCATTGCACTGCTCTTTTCTAGTAGGTATGAAACATTTATGAAAATTAATATTGTAATAAATTCTAGTGAAACTTTAATGTTTTAATTGGGGTATTTTTCTCTAATGACTTTGATAAATGAAACACAAGTACAGAGAAATTTTTGGACACTTGAAAAGATGCTTTTTTAGATGGTGTAATTCCTAAGGAGAAAAACTACAGATAAGAACACAATTGGGTGCTGGGTAACGAGACTTCTACAGGAGCCCGGATACCAAGGCAGTGTTGCAGGAGGGCGTGGGAGCCAGACAATCCCCGGGACCAGCTCCGGGAAGCCCCCCCCCGCACAGCGGTGTGAACACATCTACACGGCCAGCACAGTGCGTGTCAGGTACATAGCGTAATACGTGATATGATGTGCCTGACTTTTGGATTTATTACATCCTGCTATTTGTCACTGTTGTTGCATGTCCCCTTTCAAGGTACCAAATGTCCCACCGCTGAGCAGCCTTGATGCAGCAGAGGGGCGGGGAGACCCGGCCACACCCCCACCGTGGAGTTAGGGGGTCCGCAGGCCCCACGGAGTTACTGATGGAAACCAGCATCCACCTTTAGTTGGCAGGGAAATTAAATAAACCTACCCAAAGTGATAGAAATACTGAAGACCAAAGCAAAGTTCAGCCCAGTGCATAAAACCAATGTGATTCAACAAGTGAATTTTTTTTTAATTTAAGGAAAAAACTCAAAAAATAACTTACATCAATAAGCAAAGACGACTAAACTTAAAAAGCTTAGAGCCTTTGACCGCTCACAGGAGCTCAGCCAATACTTCTGGCTGCCCAGACATCAGAGAATCAACATCAAACAGCTAAAACATGGATCCTCTCCCTGCAGGGAGGTCGCTGCCCTGAGATTCAGTGCTGTCCCACGATAATGCCCAGCAAGTTGGCAGCAAACACAGCACCTCGCAAATACCACAGTCACAGCTGAGCCTGCACCAAGTGGCTGTGGCTTCTTGGCTGTGGGGAGTGGAGATGCCCTGTGAAAGTAACAAGCTGGGAAAAGGCAGTGTTGCGGGTGTGACACTCAGCATCCTGGTCTCACCGTACACCATTTTCCCACAGGGGCCTCCATTTTCCTCAGGCTTGCCCTTTACAGCAGAGCAGTACTGCACTGTGTGTAAATGCCAGGCCTTCCTTCCCCACTCACCTCTCCCATGAGAAAAGCACCATGGAAATGAGAAGCAAAAGGGGACAGACAGCAGGAGATGGGGAAATGGGTCTTTCTCAGAGGGGAAGGAGACGAAGTGATGGAGAAAGGGAGGAGAGCAGGAGAAGGGACAGGAAAAGGTGGCGCATTGCGTACACATCCCAGCGCCACACGAGGGATATAGATGTTATGCACCAGAGGCGTGGATTAATACAGGCTTTCTAAGATGTAACTGGCACAAGAATGGAGAAGAAAGCTCTCACCCTCCCTGCCGTGGATGTGCGACCCAGACGCGGGATCAGGGAGAGCTACGCCGAGGCTCCTAGGAGCTGCCGGATCAGCCAGCAGGCGCGGAGCTCCCTGCTAGGCCCCGAGCAGCAGTCAGGATCAGCACAGTGCGGGAAGAGTGGTCTGGAGTTCTAGAATGGGCATGCATGGGTCCCACACAGCCGCTTTCCTGGAGCCCCCCAGGCACCCTCCACGGCAGCAGCCACGTTCACAGTGCCAACCTCCTACCCAGGCCAGAGGGAGACACACACGATACCCGGGAAGGGACAGTGGGATTCACAACAGACGCAAAAGAAGCCTGCGGGAGCAGAGAGGGAAACGCTGGTGCAGACTGGAAAGCTCAGCGCTCCAAGCAGGGCCGGTGCACGTGTGAGTCTGGCACTGCTGTCTCCCGGGCTGACTCGAGTCCTGTGAGGAGAGGAAGAAGCGCCGGCAGACAGGAGAGTGCCTGGGAGGAGGTGCCGTGTGGACAGCCAAGGGCAGTGGGCTCCTTTGTGGGCTGTGCGTCCAGCCTGGACCAGCCAAGAGGCAGAAGTGGCTGAGTGTGGCTCAGAAGCGGCTGTGCATGTGGCTTGGTCCTTTCTTAAAAAGCCAGATCTGGTGCAAAGAGCGGCCAAGTGCTCTCTTCCACTTGGCCCTGATGTGAGTGGCCGCCAGGGTCCCTTTTTGCTGCTGACTCATTTCCTGATCCCGGTGGCCGTTCTCTAGGGGACAGACCTGGTCCTCAGGGACCTCATGGCATTCAGGCACTTGTCCACCTCCTGTGCTTCAGAACAGCGGGGCAAACCTGGCAAGTTCAGGGTGCACAGGGCAGGTCGGAGCAGTCCTGGGGGCTGGGGGCTCAGGGGATTTGGGCGGGGACGCTGGCGGACGGTAGATGGATGGGATTCATGGGAGGGGGCTCACAGGCTGCTCCCCATGGCCAGTGGTACACTGGGGCTGGGACTGGTGCTGGACCCCTCCCAGACGTCACCCAGCCCAGAGCTCACAGTGATGTGTGCTGGATGGGACCTAGGCAGTGCTAGGGAGGAGCAGCTGAGCCAGGAGACAGCCTGCCATGTGGTGCCAGTCCCCACTGTCTGTGATTGTGGCCAGGGCCCTGTGCTGCTGACTGATGCATGGGGTGGCAACCAGTGACACCCGGCTGTGTGTCTGAGTGCTCAGCCTTGGGGTCCATTCCCAGAAGGAGCGTTTGCAAGGGCTGACTCAAGGGCAGCCCATGGCGCCCTGCTCCAGTTCCAAGTCTGGACTGTGAGCTCCAATCTGCCCTGGTCTCCGGAAGTTGGGGTGCTTGTCCCAGCTGCTTCTCCTCACTGTGGGTGCAGACTGCTGGCGTGTGGGAAGTGGGTTATTTTAATGCCCAGCTCCCAGATGTCAGCCGACTTCTCTCCTCTGTGCATCGGGCTTTGGAGCCCACCCTTCCCTTCCTTCCCTGCCTGCCTGGAACGTGTCCCGAGGACATCATGACCACATCGCTATTTATGGCGACTCCTTTTGAGCCAACTTATTAATAAGCCAAGCAAGTCTCAGGAATAAAATCATGAGAAGAAAATTACATTTGAAAATTCCCCTGAAGATTTACAGTGCCCTGACATATGGGGCCGAAGCTTGGGGAGCTCTCCAGAGACGAGGACTTTGTGCGCTGGAACCCTGGGCTAATTAGCCAGGTGTAGCCGGCCCGTTGCTGTGCCATTGAAGCAGGCAGCTGTCCCCAGACACCTCCGCTCCCAGGGGAGCAGAGTGAAGCGGACAGCGGTCAGCAACAGAGGCTGACTTGGGGAGTGTCGCCTTGCGTTGGGAAAGCCTGGGGCTCTGTTGCTGAGCTCTACTCCTCTGAGATGGGTGTGCCGGGCTCTGTGGCTCTGTCCTACCATGAATGAGGCCACTGTGGGCCTTTGTTACCTGGCCACTGTGTGACTCCTGGTTAGACCCTGTGTGGACAAGCTAAACACCTGGAAGATGGCTATTAGGGAACCCCAGAGAGCAACAGGCTTCTCCTCCCTCAGTGGGACTGAGGCCTGCTGGGCTGGGCTGCTGCGGGGCCCAGTGCCAGTCTGCTACGGCTCTCAGGGGTGCTTGGGGTTCTCTACTCGGGGTCTTCCTCTGCTGCAGTGATGCAGTGACTGGGAGGCATCTGTTCACAGCCCTCCTGGCCAGTTGCAAGGCATCTTCTGGGAAATCGATGAGCTGCACTGGAGTGTCACATGTCACGCAACTTAAACACCGAGGTGCTGGTTTGCCAGGCCACTGTAAGGAGCCTGTAGAGTTGTATCTGACTTCAGGCAGATGCTTCATAGCTCCAGAGCACCTGAAGTCGTGTTATGGGTCAGTTCCTCCCAGCTGTGGGGAGGCTCTGCCTGGCTCCTCTCTGGCTGCAGTCAACTGGCCTCTCCCTATGTCCACACAGACATCTCTCCATGGTGAGTCTGTCCAGGTTCCCCTGAGGACACGAGTCAGAGCAGGTCAGGGCCACCCCAGTACTTTGTGCTTCCTGGATGGCAGAGGTAAAGACCTCAGCTTCCTGGACTGTTGGCTCTAACATGGGCATCTGGGGAGAAGGGATTTCACTCACAACAATGACTCTGGCTGCAGTCCTGGGTAGAAGAAACCCACAGCCGCAGATGCAGGGAGAGCAGTGAGCCAGGCCATGGCCCACTGGCTCACACTCTTGCTGAGCACCCCAAAGCCCCTTGGGGGCTGTGCTGCCTGAGCCTGCTCCTCCTGGGCACTCTGTGGCTGTGCACTGCACTGGGCAGGTGCTTGGCTAGACAAGGTGGCCGGTCAGGCTGAAGGGCAGATGTGACAGCTGGGAAACTTGATTTTGGTGGCACTGAGGTTTTGGCTATAGCAAGAGTTCATTTGTGCTCGAGTAGTTACATCAGCCTCAAGATAATCAGATCCAGGTGACCTCTGTCCCAGCTCTGCCCTCCAGCCAGGGATGCAGGCCCACGGTCTCACTGTGTGACCAGAATAATGGCACGAGGATCCTGGACGGGGTTGGACCGAGGGTGCAGAAGCTGCCATGTGGTCCCCTGGGAGGAATGGGCGCCTGCTTCAGCTGGGGAACCTTCTCTGACCTGTTGCGAGGCAGAGACCCAGGCTTGGTTTTAAATAATACAATTAAAAATTCTACCCCTGAAACATGGTAATTGTAATCTGTCTCATCTCTAAGTGTAATTATATTAAACTCCAATTTTCCCTCGAATATGCATTCTAATTCAATTTTCCTTTTTTTCTCTTCTTAACTAAATCTATTATCATTCCCTCGGTTAAATTATGCTTATTTAATCTTTGATGAGACCTTTCTCTGGCAATCAGCTGATTTAAATTAATGCCCCCAGGCTTGGAGAGGGCTGGGCTTGAAGCTGCACATCTGGGGGCACCTTGGGGACAGCTGGGCCCCAGGTCCCAGCTTCCAGGATCTCTGACCCACGCCCCCTCCAGGAGGGGACCCTCCTGCCCCATCCTGAGGAGTGGGAATGGCAGGTGAGCAGGAGGAGGGTTCCTAGATGAGAGCAGAGCAGTCCCAGACCTGCTGTGACCCCGCCAGGGTGGCGGCCACAGGACGGGCACCGTGTCTCCTGCTTGCCAGTGCAGCCCAGCATCTGGAGCCCAGCAGCCTCCATAAAGCAGCAGTAATTGTTGAAAGCACCGTGTTGACCTCAATATTTCTCATTATCATATTACTTAATTAGGTATAAATCTCTTAGGGTTATAGATTTTCTGCGACTGTTAAACCAAACTAGGGTATGAATTTAATACGAAAATAATTGGCAAAACAAAACAAAAACAGTTAAATTAACATCTTCCGCTGAGGAACAGGAGATATTTGAGGGGAGTGGGGTTGTGGCCAAGGGGGCTCTGGTCCCATGGGCTGGGGAGACAGGGACTGCGGCTAGACCCCCTGGCCCTTCTCTGTGTCTCCATGGTGAAGCTCTGTGCCCCAGAGGGTGGGCTGTGGCCTCCTCTGTCCACTCACCCTCCTGCGGTGGGTGGGAACCATGGCAGGACTCCAGAGTGCAGCCTAGGTGTGAGGACAGCTTGGCACCTTCTGGCTTTCAGAGGCCCCTGGATGTTCAGAGAGACGGGGGTGTCAGGGCCACCACTGACAAGACAAAGGGTGACCGCATTCTAGTGATCAGAGTTTGTCCAAAATATGCCCCCCCTCGTGTCTGAGAGGACACCAAGGACCTCCCCCGGGCCTTTCTGTTGGACAAAGAAGCCCCCAGATGACCCCATCTGAGCCCAATGTTCCAGGCACCTGAGGTTCACTCCCACACCTACCTCTGCTCCCTGACCCCTGGTCATTGTGGGGCTTGGGTGGCCCCAGAAAGGCCACAGAGGACAGGAATATAGAGGCAGGCCTGAGTGGTCCCTCTGAGCCTCAGTTTCCCTGATCCCATTGGCTCTCAGAGTGACCACACCCAGCAGGATGCCCAGCCAAGGAGGCTCCAGTGAACCCACCCCTTTGTGTATGCGTGTGTCTATGGATCGATTCACTGTGGGCTCATATGCTTGCTCGAGGAAGCCAAATCCTCACAGCACTATTTGCAAACTATTTCCCACAGCAGTGCTGCCCACATAGAGGCCACTGTGGAACTTGCAGCAGCCAATCTGAATGGCACGCCAGTGTCTCCACCTGCTTCTGTCATCGGCTCCTTTGCCCACAGTATAGCCACAGCCCCCAGAGAATCTGACAGCCCTGGAGTGAGGACCAGCATCCTCACTGGCGGGTCCTGGGTCACCCTGCTCTCCCTGTTCCGAGGTAGCCCTGACTGACCCTCCCTGCCTCAGCCTGCATCTCCCGTATCTGGGCTCAGCCTTGAGCCTTGCAGGGGAGAGCAGCACAAACATAGGAGCACTAGACTCTGAGGGCCCCAGAGGCAGTGGGAGGTGGTGCCAGGGGACAAACGCTTGGACATGAGCCATAGAGCAGCAGAAGCTGCAGGCCTGAACCAGGTGCCATCTTCTGCACTCTGTTCCCCAGCATCTACCTGCTGTGAGGAGCTGCAGGTGAGTGAGCCGCTCCTACCTGTGGTGGCAGAAGGGTAACACCTCTCATCATGCTCAGGCCTTGGAGGAGCCCAGATGTTAGGAGGGAAAGCTGCTGGCTAGATGCTCAGGCACGGGAGGATGCTCCATTTCCAGGGCAGGTATTCAGCTTCTCAGGAAACTTCAGTTCTTCTTCTGAAGGTTGTCATCTGATCCACTAAGGCCCACTGAGGGCCACAGGGACAATCTCCTTACTCCATCAAGAGACTGCCAACATCAGCAACAGCTGTAAGACATAGCTGGGCAGTGAGTGACTAAAGGCCTGGACCACAGCCCAGCAGAACTGGCCAATAACACTGACCAGAACAATTTGCCAGGTCAGCTGGGCACCCCTGCCTGATTCGTAAGTCAGGATAGTAAGACACATACCCCTCACAGCATGCTAGGACAAGCTGTACTGCCTACTCCCAAAATGCACCAACCCTGGCCCTGAAAGGAGGGAAAGCCTTCATGGATGTGTGCTGTTCCCCATGGCATTCCTTCAATGTCATGTTATAAGCACATCTGGGGTCACATGACAAGGGACAAGAGAAAGAAGAGAAGAGATTTGCTGGATGTGTGTGCACATACAAACGATTGATGATTGTAAATTAAGGAGGAAGTACTCACGATAGTCTAAGTCCCCCTTTGCCAAATCGGTCACAGTCGTGGCTGGTATCTGTGGCCACCATCTCCCACTACATGTTCTGCAAGTTTTGGGCCTTCAGCAAGCCCCTGGGCCTAGTAGTGTGGCCACATACATCTTGTGTCCCCCACATCTGTGTTGTACAGTGTTCCTCTATCTGGAGCTGAGACCACCGACCAGGAGAGAATAGTCAGGGGAGCAGGAAGCGAACCTTCAGCCAGCCAGTGACCAGGGGCCATGGGGAGCAATGCTGCTTCCATTTCCACCCCTAGATTTCTGGAGCCCTCAGTTCTGAATCATACTTCTTGGATGTGCAAGGTTTTACCACAAAACTGATGCCATAACTGATCTTCAGTTTAGCATCCCAGTGAGACACAGACCCCAGTGTCAAACTTCCATGACCCACCCTGGCACACCCAGACACATGCTCTGTCAACTTCAGAGGATGATACCAAAGCCTTCAAATTGATGCTATCTAGCTCAACAGCCACATTCACCCCTTGGCAACATGGCACCCAAACACATCTCCTTAGGCCACACTTAACCTCCAAATAGTACAACAGAGCGCTTATATTCTTCCCAATTTGTCACATCTATCCTGTGTACAACCAAGAACACTATAATCCCTCCCTCAAAGTCTCAATAATTCCAGTATTTTTAAAAGTCTAAGCCAAAGTCTCTTGTGAGACTCAAGGCAAACTCTCAGCTGTGAATCTCTGTAGGAATACAAAACAAGTTACATAACCCCAAGGTGCAATGCCACAACAAAACACCTATAGTCAGAGCATGAAATCACAGTGAAAAGGAGGTTAAGAGTGAAGTGTTTATTGGAAATACAAGAAGAAAAATGGCTTCTGGTGGATATCCAGGTGGGATTCTTTAAAGTGGGGTTTCAGGGCATTTCTTTTGTGTTGGTCTTATATGAATCAGAGGAAAATGGTGACTTACTTGGTTATCCAGTGATCACCTATCACAGGTAGCTCTGTGAGTTTAAAACAACCAATTGGTGTTAGGGTTTTGTAATGCAGAGTTTAAAGAAAATCAGCTGGCCAAGCTCAAAGGAAACTGAGTTCAAAGGAACTTGGTTACTCTGCATTTCTAAGTTCCTCCAAGTCCAGCCCAGAGGTATGGAGGGGTTGTTGACTCCTTTAGCATAGTCTACCTTGCATTTTTCTTGAGGAGGATTTTATCTGGCCATTCTTATCATACTTTTTTCCTTTTCCTTGTGTTTATCTTTAGACTTCTAAGCTTGACTAGCTGCATGACTTGAATTAACTTTTAGCTCTGTGTGTGTATGTGTACTATTTTCATGGTATCTAACTGACTCTATCTTAGGTCTATCCCTTGCTGTGCTCTTATAAACTGCCTAATGAACTAACTAACTAAATTGTCTTTTAGAAAACAGCAAAATTCCCATTCTGAGAGGAAAGAATAGAAATCCAGACTGAAATCCTGCAGGGCACACATTAAGTCCTTTAACTCTGTATCTGGCATGTGGGACACATGGTGGTGAGATGTGAGTTACAGAGGGCGTGGGCACCCCTACCCCTATGGCCGTGCCAGTTGAAACCTATACGCCCTCTCTTGGGCTGGCCCCACTCACTGTGTTCAGCTTTCCTCAGCAGACCTTCTCAGCACACATTCCTGGTTTCTCCAACTTCCTGAGGCCTCCACTGCACTTTTGTCTTCAGTCTCTTAGCTTCAGGCGTTGTTTTCTCAGGGGTTCTTTGCCTGACCTCTCAGGTTTTCTTTGCATCTTGGTGGATGCCTCCTTGACCCCACAATTCTTGCATTCTTCATGCTTGTAAACCCAGCATCATTTGCATGATACCAAGATCTGTTTTCAGCAGGCACAGTATCCGGGATCCCTTGAACCATGCTTGTAGTGGCCTGGGTGGCTGGACAGTGGGACGTGGTAAAATGAATCTTAGGAAACCACTGCCTAAGTAGCAATTCTCAAGCAGGGGTCCCAGGGGCTCTCTTTTCAAATGAAAGTTTGATACTCTTTCACTCTTGAACTTGCTGTGTGTGCGGTTTTTCTGATTCCTGAGATGCTCTCAAGGTATCTTTCTTCTTCTCTCTGTACAAAGAAAATTTTTATTGGTGTTAATTTCTTTAGCAGCCTCATCTCATTTGCCCCCAAATTTACACATGGATCCTTCTGGGTCAAAATTTAAGTTTTTCATTTTTTCTGCCCTGCTTGTTTGTCCCAATTCTTACTATAGATTTAATGGAAAGCAGCTGGGAGTCATTCCATAGCCTGAACATTGGGGTGCCTTAAAATTTCGTCTGCCTGGTCAGTGAGTGTGTAGCACTTAAAGTCAGCCTCTTCCAGAGTCTCAGGACATGAGCAAAATATAGACAAATTTATTTCCAGAGTATAATGTGCATGGCCTCTAGTCCAGTTCCCAAGAAAGCCATTACTCCCATCTTAACACTCATGAGCCTGGCCTCTCTTGTCCACACTGCTATCAGCATTTAGCCTTCTGAGTTCCACCCAGAACTGTCCACCAGAGTCTCTAGCCCACATCTTCAAGCCTTTCACAATTCCTCCTGATAACCAGATCAAAAGACTTCTAAGCCACATTATCAGGTCTAGTCACAGCAATAACCCCACTTCTCTGGTACCAACCTCCTGGGCAGGTCCCAAAGCCAGTTAAGTTGATACCACTAAGCTGAACCCCAATGGATGGGGCTATGTGAACACAGGCTTCACATACACAGGTTGTGTGTGATGTAGGCTCAGCAGATGGGGGCTCAAGCAGGAGCTGCATGGACAGGAGATTCACGGATGGGGACTCCACAGTTGGGGCTCCCAGTAAGGCTGCTCAGGGTTCAGCTCAGATCTTGTGGTCTTAGGCCAAGAGCTCTCTCTGCTTAGCTCTACGGGCCTTGGACCTGGCTCACCTGGGTTTTCCCCAGCTGGTCCTACTCCCAACACAGTGAAAGGCTAACTGGGGACTCTTCTGGGGGGTGCAGGTCCTCTGCCTACTGCAGAAAGAAATAACCAGTGCTTTCAGAGACAGTGTGGAATCCATAAGCATATTGAAGGTGGTGTACCAGTTGGTAAAGAGGATGTGTTCAGACATTGCTCCTCCCTGTGGATGCCTGTTATGGTTTGTATCTGGGTGTCCCTCCAAATCCTCATGCAGCCATGGGGCGGGGTTTTAGAGTTTGTGGTTCATTGGGTGTGAGAGCTACACTGGCCCTGGAGTGGATAGTTTTCATATGTAGTGGAGAGAAAGTGGCTGCTTGCCGCCCCTCCCCCCTTTTGCTCTCGTTGCTTTTGCTGTCTTCCCCCGCCATGAGCTGCGGCCCTCTGCCATGTGCCACCCCGCCTTGGAGCCAGCCAAGTGCAGGCTGAAACCTCCACAGACTGTGAGCTAAATAAACCTTTCCTTCCTTCATTTTGGGAGTTGGGTATTTTGTCTCAGCAATGAGAGAAAGGTAACCAAGACACTGCCTTTGAGTTTTCTGTGTCTCAAACTCAGGCTCAGTAGAACATGGAGTCAGAAAGCACAAATGTTCAAATCTGGATACTCATATTATTGCCACATTTACATGGGAATATTTTTAATTGCTGAAACTTACCAACCAGTATGTAATTTTTTCAAATAATTAAAAGTGCTTTGTAAATTGTGACGTTCCAATACTACAGAGTGAAAACTGATCATTTGAATGTGGAGTCTAATTGTGCTATAATTCACATTCAATAGATGGCTAGACGTTTCTCAAATGAATGAAAACGTTCTATAAAATCAATTCATTATGTAAGAGCTACACATAATGGACTTGCTGCTACAATGCCATCCTCTATCTCTGGAACACACAAGCTAGGAGAGGGCCTTCCTAGTACCACATGGTCTCATGGTTTGGACACCACCTCTCAGCAGATGGGATGAAGGGGTCCTATGCCCTTGGAGCAGATGACAGAGTGGCCAAGGACAGGCACAGCATGCTCCAGGTGCTGGATGCCCAGAAGGAAGTGGACACATCTGGTTCCCCTCTCTGTAGCAACAGGATTCAGTGCTTATTTTTTGGGGTCTGGGGCAAATTGCAAGTGAGGGAACCCTCACTCAAAACTAAGCATCCAGGACAGGGACAGCAGAGCCTTAACCTGAGCACTGGGCCGTGCACTGGATGGTTATTCAACCACTGAAGGCAGCCCGGTGAAGCTGGAATTACCTTGCTGAGGTATTGAGAATCTGCCTGGGAGATTCAGACTGTTCTGTCAGTGCCTGGTGACACCAGTAAAACTGCACATGTGTGTGCATGCACAGCTGTGCATATGTGTGAGTAGATGGTGTATATGTACCTACAGTATATCCATGCGGTATCCAACTGCACACATGTGTGATGTGCACGTGTGTACTGTGTATGCACACTTACCTCTGATCATGTCAAGTGATGAGGCTGTGTCTCTCAGGACACCCTCCCTCCGGTGTCTCTGCTGGGCCCATCCTGACCACTGTGCCACAGAGCAAGGCTTTTTATCCAACCACAGGCTGGCCCTGCTGCTCCCTGCGCTCCGCCCACCCCATCTAGGCCTGGGCAGGCAGGAACTGCAAACACAGGGTCCTGGCCAGGACTTTCTCCTGGCCCACCTTACACAGTTTCCATCCCTGTGGTGTCCACAGCAGGGCCAGATCTTGTCACTGGCCTGCAAGAGTGGGAGTCACATTGACAGCATCTCCACAGCGCCTGTGTAGCTGGCAGAGGCCCAGGCTATGCCTCTTGGGATCCTACCCTCCTATTTCCTGCTCAGCCCTCCCTGGATGAGTCACTGCAGGTGTTTGCCTCCCCAACACCTCTGGACAGCACTGTTCATGCTCCTTGGGGGCAAGAAGCCACCGGACCCGTGACCTTGCTCTGTCTCACTGCCTTCCTTCTTAATTATGCTGGTGCCTCATTTAGAAAAGCGTGCTTTTAGAACACATTTCTCTCATCCCTGATTCCCACAGGGCTCCCAAGATTGCCAACCTTAGAGGCTCCTGATGCAGAGCCAGGAGCCACCTCTGCCCTGGAGAGGGCCGCTCACCTGGAGGGGCTGAGGGCCCACTGGCTTGTGGACATTCACACCATCCTGTAGTCCAGCAGTGCCAGCTGAGTCTCCTCCTACCTGCCACCCCCGGCCCCGTGGGCAGGAGGAAGCAGGATCCTGCTCTGTGGCTGACCCACTCTGAGCAGAGGTTCAATTTCCTGCTACCTGCCGCAGCTCCCTGAGAGGCCAGAGGCACTCCTTGCCTGACCTAGCGGGAAGGTGCAAGCTGAGGGGCTCCTGTCCGTCTGCATGAACCGGAAGGACTCCAAGCTGCAGGACAGAGACCGCACTGGAAGATTCCTCCTGCTCCAATGATCCCTCTAAAACAATTTCAGCCATATGACTCAGAGTGAAATATGCCCATCTCATTTATTAAACTTCTACCCAAACTTAGACATCAAATGTTTTATTAATATTTTCTATCATCCTTACAAGTTAAACCAGCCATGAAAATTACCTTCAACAGAAAAAAAAATGTTGGAAATGTATTCATTTATGGGAGTCACCAGGCAGCCTTTCTGAGGTAATTTAATCAGAGGCGACGGAGGTGTGCTCGGATACGTCTTCTCCGATGCAAATACCGAAATATTTAATTAATGTCAATCAGGCCTGAAGAATGAGTCACGTCTGTTGCCACAAGGATCGAGAGGCTGCTGCGGGCCAGGGCTTGGCCTGAGCTCAGACCCCTCCGAGGGCCAGGGTGTCTCAGGGGAAGAAGCCTGAGGAGCCCATGGCAGCCACCTCATGGCCAGTGCGCAGGGACCAGTGTGTGCTCTGGGCCGGTGGAGAGCGGGGGGCAGCTCCCTGTGCTGCCCATCACCCTCGCTTCCTCTTTCTTTTCACTTTCCTTCCATCTCTTTAAATTCTCATGGACAGTCTGTGCCTGCAAACAGCGCTCAGTGCCAGAGGGGGCAGTTAGACACCCTGAGGGCAGACTGGGCATCCCATCCAGGCCCCAGAGGGACAGTGTGAGGGACAAGGATGCCACAGCGGGCCAGGGGCCAGGAATGGAGAAGCCAGACAGAAGAAGGACGGCTAGGACAAAACCTCAGGAAACCCACAGATAAAGGCTCCCTGACCCCTGGGGCCCCCAAATTATGGGACTGGGCCTGAGTCTAGCCTCGTCTGCAGGCATCCTGTGGGCTCTGGACACTGTGGCACTTTCTCCGCAAACCTCCTGAGCCCAGAGTGCCCCTGCTGACGGGTGGGCTGAGTCAGGTCCCCGCTGGGCCACAGCTCTTGTCTGTCAGGCCAAGGACCCTCCCACAACCCAGGACCTGAGAGACCCAGAGCTGTCCAGGCCTGGCCTGGGAGCTCTGCCCTGGGCTCCCCCACCACGCGTCACCTGAGCTTCTTCCTCACTGCAGTGCTCACTCCCTGCCTCAGGAGCCCCAGAGCCTGGGAAAGGCTCCCCGAGGCCCCCTCTGATAAGTGGAGGTGCTCAGTGGTCCCATGCCGCATCACAGCATAAGGCTTGGGGGTCTGAGCAGCAGAGCCGAGGCGCTCCTGTGCGCTCTAGGCCCTCGGCCCTGGACTGTGCGGCCCTCAGGTCTCCATGGACAGCCACACCAGGGTGGTGACTGGCAGCATCTGGGAAGTTCTCATGCAGAAGGATGTGCTGTGTGTCTGTCCCGCCTCTTCCTGGGAGCGCTCCTGTCAGGGTGGGACAGTGCATTGTACGAATGCCCACACACCAAGCAGCGGGCAGTAGCCGGTGGCTTGGCTGATGGATTCTACCCAGCCAAGGGAGCAGAGGGCGTTTGTGTGTGTGCACTGCTGCACGCGTCTGCACTTGTGTGTGCATGTTGTGTGCTGCGTGTGTGGCTGTGTATGGTGGGAGCAGACGCCGGCCCCTGCCTGCTGGCTCCTGTCCTGTTCAGGGACACTTGCAGTTACTGGCCTGGCCTGTGCTCCCCAGGGCAGCTGTGGGCACCCTGATGGTCTGCAGCTGTGGCAGCCCGGGAGGTGCCAGGATGACAACAGTCACAGCAGGGTAGATGGGAGGAGGGACAGTGCTGATGACCACCAGGTGCCTGAGCTCTGGCAGCCCAGGCAGGCCGCAGACAGGGCCAGCCCAGGCCCTCTCAAATCCTGGCTCCATGATGCACTGCTCTGGGCAGGCACGTGCCCAACCAAGGGGCCTCTGTGACCCTAATGAGGACATTAGCCCTGTTGTGTCCATGCTCAGTGAGGGCCATGCTCTCACTTCTGTGGGGAGCCTTGCCAGCCCACCTGTCCTACAGTGTGCTAGGATCCACGGGAGAGAGCAGGCTCGAGGATGCCGACCTGTGGGGCGCGTGCGACTGTGTCCTGCATAGGGGACAGAGAGCGGTGCTGTGCAACACGGGAACCATTAGGGAGGCCATGAGGGGGCTGAGCAGGGAGCCTGCCGAGTGAATACCTAAACTCCAGGAGTTGCTCCCTCTGCCCTTGTCCTGGAGGAGGGTGGGCTGCGCTCTGGGAGATGGTGGGGATGGCGGGGCCACGCTGAGGAGGCACACTCCACCATACAGCTTCTGCCACTGCCAACAGTACATGCACAACCCAGGCCAGATCCTCTGCTTCCTGAGGAAGAAGGTCCAAGCCTGGTCTTCAGGGGCAGACGGCCACACACCAACATAAAACTTACCCTCTCAACCACCTTTATGTGTACAGTCTGCTTCGTGGAGAATACCGTCAGCTTTCTCAGTGTCTCCCTCCTTTCAAGTCTCTGGCATGGAAGGGCCTCATTCCCAGATCAACCACATTCCTTTATCCACACATCTGCCATGGGCACCGGATCGCCTCCTCAGAGCCATTGTGCAGCTGTGAACACATGTGTGTAAACGTGCCTTCAAGACTGCTTTCAGCCAGCCATGGTGGGACATGGCCACCCTGGCAGGCACAGCTGATGGAAGCTTTTAGCGCAGTCCCCTGCAGCACGTGGAGGTCAGAGTTTGTCTGCCTGGTGCTGCTGGATCCAGATTCATGTCTCTGAACCGGGGCTGGGCCCTCACACTCCCTCCCTGCTGCAAGTCCTGCCTGGAGGGGCTTTCCCACAGGGACCACCGCAGTGTCCTTGGTCTCAAGGCCAGTGTCCCTCGAGTGGTGGGTTCCAAGCATAGTATTGGGAACTTCTTACTTTCTTTATTTTCATGTACATCCTTTGAGGGTCAGAGGCTTCCATACTCCTTACCCAGCTCAGGGCCACCCAGTGACATTGCACCCCCACTCTAGGTTCAGCAGGGAAGCTGTGGCATGGGCAGGGAAGGGTCCGAATCCTGCTTCAGGAGTGTCCTTTCCTGACCCCAGAAGCAGGGCTCTGAACTGGGCTTATGCCCTGCAAGAAGAGGCAACCCACCTGTGATGCACTGATGGGCTGAGGTCACTGGTCTCTGGTGGTCAGCAACCTGCACAGCATAGCCACCCCCCAGGTCTCCCTGCAGGCACTTAGGGTCCAGGTGGGTGCAGGAGGGGCTGCATGCTGGGATTCTGACCAGCTTCTCTGAGATGCCAGCCATGTGGAGCGGACCCCAGCAGGGAGGCCCACAGTGTGCCCACTGCCCGGATGGGTGCCAGGGTAGGGTGGGCCAGTGAGCCCTGGGTAGAGCAATGGTCACAGTGTGTGTGGGCTGTCACCCTCACGCATCCCCAGAACCTTGTGGGGGCAAAGCTGGGGATCTCCCTCACCCAGGAAGGAGGGTGGAGGGCGTGGAGGCTGAGGCCACTGGACAGAGCAGTGATGTCACAGGAGCTGCTGCTGTCAGGCCGCCGGGTGGATGGATGTGTGACAGTTCCCACCAGCCAGGGGAGGGTCTGCAGTCATATCCACAGGGGTGTCCAGCCTCCCATCTCTCAGGTGCAGAGAGGAGAGATGTGACACGGCACAGAGGCCACCGAGTGAAGAGGACGCTGGACAGAGCCAGGGCACCGGGGGCACTGCCCTTCTGCTCACCCCCTCTGCTCCCAGGCTCCTTAGCCCTCCTAATGGCGGTCTGTGCCTGTTCTGCCTCGCTGGAATCCCGTTCCTCTAAGGGAAACGGTGCGCCTCTGTGGTGAGACCTGCTCTGTTCCCAGGTTCTCAGGGATTTTAATTAAGAGCAAACCATTGTCATGGTCGCTGCCAAAGCCAAGGCACATCCCTGGATCCAGACGAGCCGGTGGCCTGTGCACTCCCACCCCGGCCACCCTCCACAGGGGCTGCCACAAGCCACAGCCCCAGCGTCCCGCCAACCACCTGCACCCAGGGAGGTCCTGCCCGTCCCTCTCGGTGAGCCCATTCAGCCTCCCTTCTGTGTGGTCCCTTCCATCTGCATAATTTGCATTGGGGTGGGTGCCGTGGGCAGTCAGCCTGGCCCCCCCCATCCAGACTGGAGCTCGGGCAGCTGCCATCCATCATGCTTGGACTCTGGCCCGCAGGCTGGCATGGCTGTCCACTCCCAGGCCCATCAGCCCAGGCCCCCTTGAGAGCAGTGATTGATTAACAAGCACAAGCCGAATCACTCTCTGTAATGGTGATGAATACAGCCCGGACCTTGCTGGCAATGATGGCTGTTTATCCATTTTTAGCCCCACAAACAGCAATCAAGTTTCCTCAGCCGGCTATTAATTACCGCAGCCCTGCAGGCCAGGCACGGGCGTGTGGGCTCCCTTTCCAGGCCCCATCTGTCCCTGGGAAGCCCGAGGACAGTTCCCCCCTCTTCCTGCATAGTGTCCCATCAGGCGGGTCCTCACAAGCACTGAGGTCGGCATGCAGCCTGCGCCGTCCACACGGTGGCATTCGGGCAGTGCCCTCTGCAGGGAGCCTAGGGTCTCCTCTGCCGGCTGCCAGTCCCCTTCAGTCCCCTACAGGGAGGCTCTTCCTCCTTTCTGGCCCCGGCTTGTGCTCTCATTTTCTAGCTGCAGGGTCCTCCTGGCACTGCGGGTGGTGGCCGAGTAGCGAGGGCTGCAAAATTCAGGGAGAAATTTAGCCTTGCTTACACTGCACAGCTTGGGGTGGGTGAGGCACTTCTGCTTCCTTTCTTGCTGCCAGCAGAGAAAAACCGTAGGGTCCATCTGGGTTGTGCTCAAGGCTCAGATTTTTAAAACAAAGCACGGGCAACGGTTAGTGTGCTGGGGTGTTGGGTGTCCCCCAGCTCTGGTCCTGGGCCCTGGGTCCCAGCCAAGGTGCCCCCTGCACCGAATGAAAACCCCATTCCTTGCTGTCAGGGTCAGCGAGGATGAGGCACTGCAGCACTTTGCCCAGGTTGTCATGAGCTTCTTTCCTTCAGGAGATGTGTTTCCTCCTTGGAATGTTATCTTCCAGGAGGAACAGGATCCTCCACTTATCCTAGTGCTCTGCTGTGGAAACAGGAGGTACGGAAGCTGGGATCTGCACCGCAGATACAAGGGGGCTGTTACTCATCGTGCAGAGATGCTGGAATCTTGTCTTGCAGGGAGGAGGAAGCCCACAGACTTCTGCAAAGCAGCTGTCCTCTGCATGCAAATGTTTATTTAAAATTCATGTATTCCTTGAGGAAAGAGCTAGGGGAGGGCAGAGCAGGGGCCCGGGAGTTCCAGGAGTGATCAGGAAAGGATCAATCAATTAATCAATAGAAGGACAGAAGCTGTCTGATGCATAAAGTCCAGCCTAGCAGGACTTGGAAAGACATCATCTGGAGAACTCAGTGCCCAGTGCCTGCTGGGAGCTGGGCAGTTTCTAATTGGGGTCTTAAGTGGGGCTCATGATCCCCTCAGCTTAAAGGAGGAATTAGGTGAGTGGGATCAGGCTCTGAACTGCTTCATCAAAACCCGGAGTCATGGTATCATGTCTGCGCACAGCTTCTAGGAGGGCAGGGCTCCCATGCAACTCTGCAAGGGCCGGGTGTGTGCAAGGCAAGGAGCAGCTGCTCCTGGGGACCTCCACACCCCCCTGATCTGCAGTTTCCAAGCCCCCTGCAACTCCTCCAGGCTGCTAGGAGGGTCCCAGCTCCAGACCATCAGAGAGGGTCCTGTTCTGCCTACCCCAGAGCTCCACCACTTCTTCAGGTAATAAAAGTCAGAAAGATGTGCCAGGTAATGACAGGAAACACAACACGAGTCACTCTTTGGAGCATTCATTCATTCATTCATTCATTCATTCAGTGAGTATTTATAAGACAATGAGGTAGCTGCATCAAGACAGAGAAGAGAATGACGTGACCTGGGGCTCTGATCTTTTGGGATTCATGTTCTGTCAGGGTCACCGGCATGCTCTGATGCCCACCCACAGTTACGACCCGGGTTACCACTGAGGAAGGGCTCAGCAGGTGGCTGAGTCGGGCTGTGGCTCTATCACATGGATGAATCTCCTGCAGGGTCCAGGAGACCAGGCCTGGAGGCTGAGGCTGATGGGTACCTGGGCCAGGAGGGATGCTCTGTGACCACCTGGGGTGGGGTTAGCGCCGAGGAGACCTAGGGAGGGCCAGGGCTTTAGAAAGGCAGGTGACACCGTATGATCTGACCTCTCCAGGGGCCTCTGGCTGCTGCGGCAAGAGTGACAGTGGTGGACATGGGGAGCATCCCAGGCTTCTAGGAGAGGGTGGGACCTGGAGTGGAGCTGAGAGACCACAGGCTGAGATGGAGCTTGGAGGTGGGGCCTGGGAGGAGCCATGGCTTGGGTATAGAATTGGAAGTGCCATCTTTGCTGCCTCCTTAGCACCAGGTGGACGGAAAGGCCCTGGAGAGATGTCAGGGGTGCCACTCAGCAGGTCTAAGGCCTGGGACACAACAGCAGGGACAGCACAGGTTACGTTTGATTCTGGATCTTCAAGGAGGCCTGGCTTGGAGTGGGGAGGGTTTCTACACTGTAGAAGTCAGAGCCCCAGAAACAGTTCTGGTAAAATTTTAGTCACAAGGGAGCCCACTCTCCATGCAGAGAGCCCAGGGGCCAGATATAATCCCCAGGTCATGTCCTCGTGACCTATTTTCCACAAGGGCGCCCAACCTCCTAAAAGCCCAGGTGACACCGACTTATCAAGGGCCCAACCCCCATGAGGTTAGTGTCCTCCTGATGCAGTGCCTCCTCCAGGAGCCTCCTCTTCCAGTCAAGTGGACAATCAGGATCAACTGCAGTCCCACCCACTCTGCAATGGTTGACCCACTGTGTCAACTTGGGAAGTTTAGAAGCTTGACTTAGTGACTCAGCAGGGGGCCAGGGGCCTCACTCTGTAAACATCCTGAGCCTGTGCAAGAGGAGGGCACAGAGATGGTGTGAGTACCACACCCATATGAGGGTGGAGAAGCTGCTTACAATATGAGGGAAAGAGGCCTGCTCTCCCTTCTTTTACCTTTGCTCCCTTCCACTGCCATGAACTGTCGCCCCTGTGCCCTGCCACACTGCCTTGGAGCCAGCTGATTAGGGACTGAAACCTCCACAAACTGTGAGCTAAATAAACCTTTCCTCCTTTAACTTTGGGTGTTGGGTATGTTGCCCCAACAAAGACACACTCCTATGGCCTTCCTGGCTGCACCCTTGTGGCCTCTCTCTTCTCACTGCCTATAATTTCTCAGGCAGACAGCGCATGTTCCTAGTACTTCCAGTGTTTTGGATCTTCAGTTTCTACTGCAGCTTTGGCCTCACTCTCACAGCCTCACACATGCACCTTTCAGGGACTCTCACAAGGGCTCTAATCCTGTGACACACTGCCTGGCCCTCTGCACCTTACTTTGAGATCTAGATGAAGGCCCTCCATGAACCTATAATACTGGCATTCTGCATGCCTAAAAGTCCAGCACTACATGGATGATTCCAGGGTCTGACACTAGCTCCAGGAGTAGTCAAGGCCCCTTGTATCAGGACTGGAGCAGCCTCTGAGTACCCATGTGACTGGGCATGACAAAACACATCCCTAAGTGGCCCTCACTGAGCATAATGACCTGGGACTCTCTTCTCTGAGTAAAGTCTTGAGACAGTGTGGTGAGGTCTCGCTGGTTCCTGAAATGCCCTCAAGGCATCTTTATCCTTGTTCCAATGCAATGCTTTCTGCTGCTCCCCCACCCCTCGGCTTCCACCTCTTCCTCCTTTTGTGGTACTGAGGATTGAAATCAGTGTCTTCCCTTGGAGCTACCTGTCCAACCATTTTATTTACTTCATTTTATTTTTACTCTGAGACAGGGTCTTCCTAAATCTCTACTTTGCTGAGCTCATGCTTGAATTTGTAATCCTCCTGACTCAGCCTCAAAGATTGGTTGGATTACAGCCTTATGCCACCAGAACTAGCTTAGTTTCCTCTCAGTGGCAAAAATCTCTTCAACAACCACTTTTCTTGGATGTAACTTTTCAGAAGCTTTTATTTTTTTGGCCAGACCACAAGTTTTAAAAAATCTTTTTGTTCTATTCTTTGCCCCTGAGTCTCACTGTGGCTAAGAGCAGCCAGCAGTGCCAATGCTACAGCCTGAATGTTGGGCTGCTTTAAAATTTCTTCCATCATATTAATTTGTCTATGTTCTTTAAAGTCAGATTCAGGCAAAGTCTCAGGCCATGTTTAAGACGTAGACAAGTTCTTTATCCGAATGTAGCATCAGTGGTCTCTGCCCCAGTTCTTACCTGGAATCTCATGAGCCCAGTCTGCATAGCTGCATCTTTATCAGCATTCTCATCACCTGAGGCCCAGTGGGGAACATCCTCCTTCTGGGCATCCCAGCCAGAGCAGCTCTGCCCAGGCACCTGCATAAATGCACCCGCACACCAGTGTCCTTGACCACAGGAGTCAGTCACTTTGTTCTGTAGAGTTGTGGTTTGCACTTTCCTCACCTTGCAGATGTCTCTGTTATCATCACATGGCAGACATTTTTTCCTTCTGGGTCTGTTGCTATCCCTAGCATGCCCTGTAACATAAATGCACCATGATGTATCTAGTGATGGGCATTTGAGTATTAGCTGAAGTTTCCACTTCTCAAAGAAACAGCAAGCAATGGTGGTCATGCTCAGTGCTGGGGAGACACAAGCCCTCTGTGTCTTTACATGTTGGACTCCTGGCCATGCAGGGGCCTGGAGTTGGCCAGGATGTGGACATTCGCAGAGCATAGCCCAGGGCAGCTAGCTCTGCTCTTGGAGCCCCAGACTCCCCATTGGGCATGGTGTCACTAGGCCACTTCTTATTTACAGACCAGCTACAGATACAGGGCTGAAGACTGCAGTGTGGACACAAGCAGGAGCCACACTATTGCTGTGGCCTGGCTCCCAGGCTGTAAGACACATGCCTCGTGCATGCAGAAATCACACTAACCCCAAGGATGCAGAGCATGAAGATCCCTGGCCTACCAGTAGGGATGCCCAGCTAGGTTGTGTGGCAAAGGCCAGGTGAGAGCACTAGGCAACAGCTTGACATAGGAGGCTGGGCACCTCCCAGAGACACCCTGGTTGCTGCATTCCATGGCTTCTGGGTACAGCTGCTCTGCGAACTCAGGCCATGAAGTCATCTCTAGTGGATGGAGTCTTGGTTGTGTTGGGATTGGGTCCATCCCCACACCCTGCCAGAAACCTGGCCCAGCCCTGAGCTTCCGGTCTGCCAGCTTCCTGCCCCTCCTGTGGCAGGTCCTCTGTGGGCTGGAGACCCTGCCAGGTATCTCCCAGAGGCACTTCTCATGCCAAGTCTCCTTGAGGCCAGGCTGGACTGGGCCCAAGTGCACATGTGCACATCTCAGCAGGGCCCAGGTGCGAAAGGAGAGTGCCAGGATGCATCTGTGTCCTAATCAGGACCTGAAGCCACAGAGACAGCCTCCTTGTGGGACAGAGTCCCAACCCCTGTCGTGGTGAACCAGAGCTCACTGCCGCTCCCACAGCCCCAGGAGCCCTTGCCCAGTTGAGGCCACACTGGGCAAGGCCCCATCACACCCCGGCTCGTCCTGGCTAAAGATGTCTCCAAGCCACGCAAAAGAGAAGCCTCCCCAAATGCCCACAGGCCAGCAACAATGACACCACCTGGAGCAACACTTGGAGGGACAGGGCATCTCAGGGCCCAGGGCAGTGTGCAGCTGGAGTGGCCTCAGCCTGCCTGGGTCTTCCCCAAGGCACAGGTGGACGCTGGCCTGGTGTGGCTCCACCCCCACCAGGACACTCACAGGGACTGTTCTCCCAAGGAGAGTGGATGGAGTTAAAATTGGATTTCTGCTCAGATTGATTATCTAATGTGATAGAAAAATATACAGTCTGGGAGCAAATTTAGATTTCAGTGAAAAATTAAACTGTTATAGCAAGTTGCCCACTGAAGCATTAAATGCATTCTCTCTATAATTATATCTGCAGATAGCAGCGGAGATGTGGCTGTCACTCCAAACTGACTTTCTCTGGGCCTTTAGGACACTGGCTCAGACGCCGACACCACCTGGAAAGAACAGGGTGGGGTGTCCTAATTGATTTTCCAGCTTCTTTTCCAGTGCGAGAAGAGACCACAGTGCACCCATCTTGGGGACTCCAGGACAATGTGTCCCTGACACTTGCCAGGGAATGAGACTTGGGGTGGCAGATCCTGCCCGTCCAGTGGTCGGGGACGCACAGTTAGTGGCCTGACATGCGGGAGAGAAAGCTGCTCCTGTGAGTCACCCAGCCATGCCCCCCCAAAGAGGCTCCTGAAAATCAGTTCCTTCCAGTCAATGGCCAGACGGGCCTCAGTCTGTCATTTCCATCACTAGTGGTATGGTAATCAGGTCCCCCCAAGACCTGGGGTGCAGGATCAATAGTGGAGATAAGCTAATGTAATTGGATTTCTGGTCGGCTCCCCTTGCTGCTCCGTCTCCCTCCCTCACCTCGTGACAGGCCTGTGCCTGTCCCACACAGGGCTCAGTGCATGGTGAGAGGAGCATACAGTCCCCACTGTGGCCCAAGATGGGTGACAAGAGGAAAGGTGGCCTTGGGGCTCCTGAATGCGAGCCCTGGCCTGACATGGATGGTGCCTCTGGCCCTACCTGGAGCTGATATCTGGCCACTCCCTGCAAGCCCATTCTGACTGCAGGGGACTTGCTGTTTCTGTCACTCCTGAGTGAGTCACGTGTGGAGCCCCAACAGGGATGGTGCCATCGAGGCACAACCTGGTCCCTTGTGTGCCTCACACCTGCACACACATACCCTGACACTCAGGGTTGACAGAGAGGTTTCAGTACTGCCCAGGACAAGGCTCTGGCTCTGTGCTTTGTGGTTGCTGGAAGGAGCTGCTTCCTGGGAGCAGTGGGGATAAGCCTCGTTCTCTTGCCAAGGCGGAGGTATCAGCTGTCTCCCTTCCCTGGGACTAACAGTCTGCACCTGCATCGTCCAGCAGACAAGTCGCAGTCCCTCTCCTGGATGGGGTGGGTGCCCATCTGACCACTCCCCAGGGACTCCCAAGCGGCTGGCCTGGCCTCTGTGAGCTGGACCCAGCACAGTTAGCGCTCCCTGGAGATGGGAAGGGCCCCAGTGCCGGCATGTCCTCCATTGCTCCAGGCTGGATCTGAGTCATGTCCCTGGCCTGCAGCTCTCCCTGCCTCTCCTGCTCCTCGGCTTTGCCTGAGTGTGGCATGGTGGCTGGATCAGCAGGGTTTTGCAGACATGAAGGCCAGGGGACACCTGAGGAGAGAAACCGTCCCAGCCAGGTCAGTGTAGATAGAGGCTGAAAAGCTCCAGCCACTGCGCTGTGCAACTAGGGGTCAGAGAGGTGGGTGCAACCTGGCTGGACCAAGGCCAAGGTTCATGAGGGAGGAGGGGAACAGAGGCCAAGGTGGGGAGACCCGTTCTAGCTCATGCTGTTCACTGGGGAAGGAAAGCATGTTATCCGCTCTGCCCTGCCTCTGGGGCCCACTCTGCCTGATGCCCCCATGCTGGCTCAGGTCCAGTGCTGGCCCCTCTAGAAACTCCTCCAGACACACCCGGAGCAACCGCTGGTCACAGTCTTGACACACACTGAGGGAAGTGCAGGTGACGCTAGCCTTGTGGGTGTGGCACCCACAGGGCCCAGCCTGTCCACACTCCATGCCCCAACACTCAGGACCTCTCCCATGTCTAGCACGGTGAGAGTTCCCCTCCTGAGACCTGGCCCAGGACCCCATCCCGAGGTCCTCACTGTCCCCAGGACACTGGCACCTTCCTCTGCCCGTTCCTATCACCTTCCTCCATGCAAGCCCCACCCCAAGCTTCTCCTCCTTCGTTCATTTGTTCATTCGTTCATTCATTCATTCATGCAGTCAGTCAGTCAGTCCACACCCAGGAGGACCTCAGAGGGCCCCACTGTGTCCTGGCCAGGGCAGAGGAATACATGGCCTCCCAGGTCACATGTGATGTCCTGCTCTTGGTTGTGTGGTGACCATGGGCACAGAAGACAGTGTGCACTTGAGCCCAGCTCCTCCAAGTTCCCCCGAGGCTGGACAGCAGCAGAGCCTTGACTTCCCCGTGCTACCCTGGGTTGGAGGCACAGGACCCCCAGCCCACCCCATGGAAGTGCCAGCCTGCAGCACTCGAGGTCTGGGCATCGGTCAGGGAACCGCCAGCACCTCGTGAGGGCAGAGCTGGCACTTCACGTGCAGTTACCTCTGTCTGCCAGCCTCACCCCAGGCACCCTCACCCCACATGCTGGGGGCCCCAGTGGAAACTCGGGGCCCCACATGCATGCAGCAGAGCCAGTAGAGACTCCAATTCTCATCCGCAGATGAAAGGTCCCTGGGGGACCCTGAGAAAGTATCCCTGCAGCCTGTCCATGGGCAGCCAGCTGAGTAGACCAACAGAAGCAGCTGCAGGGGGCGATCCCCTGGTGCTGGACTTGACTGGCAGAAGCATAAACTGGGGCCGAGCTTTGCAAAAGCCCTCAGGCATCACCCCTGAGACTAAATGTCACCTGCCCACCTATTCGTCACAGGAGAGCAGTCAGAAGCAGCCACACAGCCATCAAGGATCACAAAGTAAAGCCTTCGGCCTTGCAGGCTGTATGGCTCCATCACCACGCTGCCATGGCACTGTGAGGCCAAACGCCATCTTGACTAAGGGAATAGCATGCTAGATTCCAATAAACCTTTATTTATAAAGACAATGGCCCTCAGGTCTGTCCACCAGGAGTCACCCAGTGGATCTTGGGAGACTGTAGTATCACAGTCAGCTGATGGCCTGCAGGACAGGACAGCACAGTGAGCATTGGCTGGGAAATGTCAGAAGGCATGATGGCACAGTGCAGGTCACTCTTGTGCAAGGTTGAGACACAAATCCAGTAACAGAGCAGGCTTGTGGGGAAGTCCACCTGGGGAGGAGTGACACCGGGCTTGGGAGAGGTGAGCTCAGGGGTAGCGGTGTCACTGGGGCCCAGAAAAGGACCAGATCCTTGGACATAGGCCCAGGTCACCTGGAGAGGGTGTCGCCGCTGCTTAGTTGGCCACAAAGAGATGGGAGGAAGGGATGATGGGAAAGGGGCCAGGAAGGAGGGAGGGAGGCAGCCGGCAGAGGGGAGCAGCTCTTCCTTCCAGGCCTCGGCCTTGGTCTCTGCCAAAGCCCTGCCGCTCTGTCACTCAGTGGACAGCCCCAGGAGGACAGAGACGGCGGGTGCAGGGAGAGTGTGGCAGAGGCTCTGCCCAGAACCGGGCCCAGGGTGGCCCAGAGAGGGGAGCAGAGCCTGTCAGGGCTTCTGGGCGCTCTCACAGCAGCCTGTCTTTTATTCATCAGAGGGGCTTTTATCACTAAGTGCTTTTCAAGGTTTTGAATTGCCCGAGACTCTTCAAAGGCTGTGAGAGGGAAGCCGCCCTCGCCTTCCCCATTCATCAGGCGCCCAGGGCTCTGAGGCAGGAGCCTGTCAGTCAGCAGATAACCCAGCTCCTTCCGCCTTCTCTTCACAGCATGGAGAAAGATCCACCACGCGGGGTGCAGGAGACAGCATGAATTATCAATAATCAATAATCCATGCTACTCCCTCGGACCAGGAAGACAGGACAGCCCCCTCCCAGCCCTTCTGCAGCCTCCACATGGACAGCACCCAGGAAGAGGCAGTCAGAGATGAGCAGTAGCCGGGTCACAACCACCTGGGATGGTGGCTACTGAGTGTCCAGGGATTGTGGGAGCTACTTGCTGGGTGTAACCATGAAGAACATTAAATTTCACACAGTTACATTAAATAAATTCTATCTAAAGCAAAGAACTTCTGCAATCCGACAACCAAGAAATAACCCAGGTAAGAAATAGGCAGAGGAGTTGCCTAACATCCTCAAAACCAGAGTCACAGGTGGTCAGTCAACAAACACAGGAAAGGTGGCATCAAGTCAGGATCTCAAAGAGGTGCAACTCCTTGGCTCCCAGGATGATGACAGTGACACAGGTCCTCGTAGTGCTGGTGCAGAGGTATAGAAGCTAGCACATGGGATGGGGCCAGCAGGCACTCAGAAAGTGCAGCTGCCATGCACAACAGCAAACCAAAAAGCCAAAGGCAGGGACCCAACCCAATTCTTGTGTGCCCATCTTCTCAGCATCCAAAAGGACAGCCCGGTATCCATTGACTGAGGAATCAGGAAGCCAACACAGTCAAAGCAGGCACTGGAATATTATTCAGCCATGAAGAGGAACAGAGTGCAGGTACAGGCCACAAAAGGGTTAAGCCTTGGAAACATCATGCTCAATAAAAGGCACAACTACTGTAGGGCTCCACTCCTCTGAGGTACATGGATGAGCAAAGGCTGGGGACAGACATGGAATAGTGGTGACTGGAGGTGGGTGGGGGAGTTAGTGTCAGCAGTGAGGTGTTCAGCTAAGAATGGTGACAAACTTGTGGAGCTGGCTGGGGTGATGGTTGAGCGTTATGAATATACTCAGTGCCACTGAATTGTACACGTGAAATGGAAAGACCCCTGTTACACATGAGATATTCATTAAAACTGTAAAGGCACTAATCCAAACTCATGGTGTCCTGACCTTCCCAGGATGCTTGACCCTCACTGTGCTCTGGAGGCTGCCTGCACCCCTCATATTCATCAAGCATCTCTGCATCGGACTCCATCCTCCTGACAGCTGCTGGCCTCGAAACCCTGGGTAAAAGCTCACCCAGACCCCTGGAGGTGGGGTGACCTGTCCTCAGATGCCACTGAGCTGTGAGACAGTGCTTCCAAGAACACAGCACAGTCCACAGACCCATGTGCTTCTGTCATAGAGAGAAGGGCCACCTCCTGATTGCAGCAGAGCCCATGTGCCTTCCAGAAAAGACTGAAAATGCAGAACTGTTTGCAGAAAAAACATTAATCAATAGTAATTAAGCAGGCCTTGTTAACATCTGGCACATATACTTGGAGGCTTCTTTCTATAACAATCTATCAGCTTCCCCCTAAAATTGGAATTCTGTTTTCTGCGTTGTTTATGACCAGATTTTATTGGATTTTTCTGTTTACAAAGATAACATATGTCTTACAGAGAATACAGAAAAGTGAAAGAGAAAAAGCAAAGGATCTGAACATGGTTCCAAAGAGTATTTGGGAGAAGTAATGGGTTAGGAAATATAGGGGAGGAATTTAATAATGCCGAGGTACTTCAGGTACTAGTACTTAGTGATCAAATTGATTACTCAGTGCCCAGGTTACAGCAATTAGGCATCCCAGCTGTGGTACAAGCTAAGCCTGTTAGATTGCACCTGGAGTTCCTGACACCTGCAAAGCCATAGGTCTGAAATGTGAATGGAAACACACCAAATCTGACTGTGGCTTCTGGGTCACACGGCAGGTGTGAAGCCATGGGAGACGGAACTCACTTCTCCATCTTGAGTCAGCAGGGAGGGCTAGAGGTCCTGGGACAGAACTGCACATGTGTGCAAGCAACAGTTTCAGCAAACTTGGTGGCTGGAGGAAGAGGCTGGTGGAGAATAACCAGGACCAGTCAACGGAAAAAATTTAAAGAATCACATTAAAAATATTTGACCAAAAAGTGCTGTTTGAGCATCCATCCAGGTGATCATTGGTTATTTATCACCTTGTTAGTGCCCCATAGAACATACTGCTAAATATTAAGACATTTTTACTACAACAGAGCCCATCATTTGGCAGCAGAAGAATATTGGTTACAGGACTATGTTGCTCTGGACAGTGGTTGAATATTCTGAATATGCTGTGGAATTTGATTTCCTGTGACTTCATGGGAGACACTTCTTAGTCCCTACTTGGCATAGAGTGCCATATCCTTCACATCATTTTCTGGTCCTCATCTTGTTGCAGAAAACAGACCAAACAGGAAAAAATGGCACTGAGAAAGTCTAGGAGGTAGTGTATTACACCATGGGTTGACTGGGATCTCTCCCAAAGAGTCAGTGCCCCGCCTGGTAGGATTTTGGGACTTTTATAGGGAAAGCAGGCAGGGAGGTGCAAAGGCAGATTTGGTGCACTGTGATTGGAGAATTGGATGACATCATGGGTTGCTAAGGGAGTTTAAACATCTCAAGTTACATTGCAAGGTCGTCAGTTAAATCAGTGTGGGTTACTCAAAGGAAGAGATGTCTCATTATCAGGCTTTGCCAGACATGTCCATCTGGTTTTGACAGACATTCTTGGCAGGCTTTATTTAAAATTCTAATTTCTCTTTCAGTCTCACTTTGGAATTGTGGCTGTACTAGGCTTGTGAAACTGAGAAAAACCTGCAGGGGTCTTGAAGCTTTTACGTGAGGCATCTACCCAGGACATTTTGTATGTGTGTGCATGTGTGCACATGTGTGCACGCATGTGTGTGTACAGGGAAGACAGACAGGAGCAAGGAGATAAACAGGGAAAGAGAGTCTAAGCAGCCGGCCAGCTAATAAGCCAGTGTGTCCCAGCTATGGACAGTGGCCCCCAAGTGCTTTAAAATCCCCAGCTCTTCCGCCTGTGCAGTCTCTTGACTTTTCTTTAATTGGACTTGAACTTGCAAGAAATTTCTTTTTATTTTATTTTTTTCAAAAGCCAGCTTATTTCTGTCTCTTTAGAAACATGTCATGTCCCAGTTCCACATGTCAAATGTTTACCTCATTCCTTTGCTCCGACCACTGCTCCCTGTGAGAAAGTCTGGGACCCTGGTGCAGCTCCCCTGCACCTGTGCCACATGCACACTGCATTCCATGTCATCCTCATCTGCTGTCCTGAAGAAATACTATTCGTGTTCATTATTTTAAAAGTCTTATTATTGTAAGTTTTTCTTTATTTCCAGTGGATCTGGCTTCTCACTGAAATTTATTCTACCTTGGTAGTGAATGTCTCAGAATTTGTTCATTAAATCTACTGAAGTTTCTTACAGATGTTTTTAACTTTGCTCAGCACTGAAGAAAGACAAGTTGAAATTTCCCCCTGGGTATGTCTCAGACATTACCTGGTGCCTCCTGGCCTCTCCTCAGACCCAAATATGTGCCCTCTCCTGTCCCTGGGGAACCACTTTGGAGTGGCTTCATCCCCAGGGGCTGTGTGGGGACCTTACTCCTGTCCTGGCAGAAGGACAGAGCTGATCTGAGGGTCCCTCCCCAGCCCAAATCCCCTTCTGTGGTAGAACCAGTTTCTCCCTGATCTCTGGGGACCCTGGCGTCCACAGGCCACAGCTGGCTTGTGGACAGCTTGTGGGACAGTGCTGGCATCTGTCCCCACCACCTCCAAGTGTCTAAAGTGGAAGCGAGGCTTGGGGGACCTGGCTGGACAGCTCAGCCCAGGACACTGTCCCCCACTGCATCCTCTGCACTGATGGCTTTGTTGAATGAGTCTCAGGAGCAGCGGTTATAACTGTCCATCCTGTGACTTGTAACCAATGCAATTTTGATTAACTTTATCCCTTCTAAGCTGTCCCCAGCTGAGCTTGCTTTGTCACTGTGAGAACCTGCATTTACCTGAGACCCACATCCCACCCTCCCAGCACCTACTGCCTGATGCTTCCATTTCATTTTCTGTGTGATCCCACTGAGGGCTTTTTATTTTAATTTTCTGCAACCATTTCTGGTACCTGTACTCAACTCATTATTTCTCTTTGTGGCTCTATCTAAAGTTCTGAAATCCATATCTAGACTGATGCTCACATTCCCAGACTCACAAATAAAATGGTTTTATGGAAACTTCTGTATGTCAGTTAAGGAATGTTGAGCTTTTAGCATCCAAGCCCTCTCTCTGTATTAGTATTGATCATTAAGATTGTTTCTTTAACAACAGGGTTCTCCTTTACTTTTTAAAATTCTATTTGCCTTACATCTGAGGGCGCACTCACCACAGGCATTTAGCCCTACGTGCAACATATATATGTTAGAGTTGGTGGGCAGATGTGAACCCCAGGCATTCACTGGAGGCAGAAGCCACACACCCACCATGCTCAGGAGCACCTGGGCACCTGGGTTCAGAGGCACCTGGGCGATCCACCCCCCCCCAAGGGGAACGTTTGTGCGAAGAGCTGCCGTCATGGCTCCCTGGTCCCTCCCCTCTCCCCCCCACCCGCCCTGACTTTCTGCCCCAGTGTTGGCCAGCTTCCCAGCTGACTGGACCATGTCCTCTGCACCTGTACCCAGGTATGCTTTTCCTTGGCAGAAAGAGCCTCTGGCCCCGCTGCATCTCCTGGGGTCCCTGGCACCCCTCCCTGGCCATCTGGCACTTAGCATCTGGCCATGGAACATCGAGTTTGGCTTGGTTTAGTTCTTTCTGGGCACAGTTATTTGAGATAACGTCTCCAACTGGGGCAGAAATACTGGCCTCCTCCTGAGCAGCTGGTGGTTACACTTCTGCAGGGGAAGGAATTAGGGAGGTGTATGGATACTGATGTGCAGGCTTCATGTCCAAGCAATGACAGATAATTGTATCTTGGAGCGAAGCGAGTGATTTCTCTCCGGTAGGCGAAAAATGAACAAAATAGCCAGCATTGTATAACCTGCCCTCCGGGATCCGAAGTGAGGTTCCCCAGCTCTTCAAGTTCTGGCTAGAAAGGACGAAGTCATCTCGCTGGCTCCGGCTCTTCATTAAGCAGTGAGTAACGTCTCCTGCCCCTGCCCCTGTTCTGCTGCCCAAATGCCAGGGGTCTGTCTCTGGAAACCCCTCCACCCTCTGGAAGCGCCCCCACCCTCCACTAACAGAGGACAGAGCCTCCCACCTCTGGCTTCCGCTGTTTCCCCATCATGCCCGTGCCGCCCATACCTCTTGGGGCTTACACTCGAGTGCAGACCAGCCCAGGAGCCTGTGCACTGGGGAGAGGACATTCCCACCGCTTAGCCCCGCAGGGCCCTGGGGTGATCCTGGCGCCCTCGGCTCCACCTTCTCTGATGCATACTCAGCTCCTGGCCCCTGGGCTTCTCCCGGCTCAGCACAGGCCACCAAGTGCAGGCCACACTCTCCAGGAGCACAGTTGTCTTGGCATGGGTGCCGCACTCCACCCCACCTATACCCCGACACCCAGAGTTCCCTTGCACTGGCAGTGCAATCTTAGGACTGCTCTTGCCATGCAGAAGTCCTAAGAAGCAGGAGTGAGACCTCACGGGCCCGAGGGCTCAGCTTCCTTATTGAGTGAGTCTCTGGGATCTTGGATCCAGAGGGAAAGGTGGGTGGGGAAATCCACACCCAGTGCCCTGAACAGCAGATACCTGGGGTGAGAGGGTCTCTGTGCCCAGTCATAGTTCTATATCTCCTCCATGGCCAGCTGTGAGGTCACTGGGGATGGACTTAGCTGGCCCAGTGCTTGGCCCCCCTGTCTGTCTCACAGCTGCTGTCGCCTTGAGGCTGGGGCTTCGGAGAGTGAGAGGGTTCTCGGTCAACAAATGACTGTTTCCCAATAACAAAATCCCTAAGAGTCTCTGTCAGCTTCCTCTTGGTGCCCACAATGAGTGCCCCAAAGCTGAGGGTCCAGCACTACACAGCAATCAAGAAAGAAGGAAAATGAATCATTGCGAAGCATTAGCCGCTCCTCTAAAACTTCACCGCATCTAAACGGCTTTCATCATTGTCTGGGTCCTTTTAAACTGAAGCGCACTGAAGTGTTTCTTTACCTGAGCAGCCTATCAGAAATCCTTAAAATCACTGGTCTTCCAGTCACTACCTCCTGATGGCTATCGAGCCTGGCCTGCCCCGTGGCAATGAAACCCTGGAAAAATCAGCCCTCCTTGGGCCACGAGCCTCACTGAACTCCAGGTCAATGTGTGCTGCCTTTATTTGAGGGCAAGAACCATACCAAACTGCCCCAGAACTCAGGTTCAGAAAATTAATAGCCTAATTAATAGAAATCATTATCAAATCACAACTAACATCTTAGAGCAAAACTACACCTTTTGGTGGAACTCCCCATTGTGCTAATGAATGGATTCAGGGAACATTTATTGAGTTTTTACTATGTGCCTGCAACTCAAGCCAGACAAAAGTGCTAAAGACAAACTGCTCTGGGTCTCAGAAAAGACAGGTCAGACTGACCATAAACCCAATGCACCCACATTCACAGAAGAGGAGACACAGTGGAAATAAACACATAAAGGCAGGCGCATCCTGGGATTGTCGAAGACTGCAAAGCCTCCTGCTGGATGACGGAAATTGTTCTTCCCTGGTGCCTGCTGATGTTGCTGGGCTATAAACTGGGCGAGCTTACCGGGGGACCATTGTCACCACTGGCAGTGGCTAGAACGAAGGGCACACTCTGCCACCCGGCTCCACGGATCCATCCTGAGGACATTTTCAGAAGATGCCAGGATGCCAGTCCACAGTAAGGGTCTGCTCCATGAAGACCCAGGGCAGGGACTCGTGTGGCTGTCTGGGGGCAGCTCAGTGAATGCGTCTGTACCACATACTCCAGTACCGGATGCTCTGAGAAAGGGCCCGGTGCACCCTCGCTAATGTGGAAACGAGTGCTGATCCAGAGGGCAAATGGTGGGTGGACGGTGTCTGGAGTGTGACTGGGGTTTTGTGAGAAGCTGCTTCTCTAATGTAGATCACAAGGACAAACTTGTACACGCCTGAAGTGACAGCACCAAGGGTCTGGGTTGGGCAGGCGAGGAAGGTGATGCAGGGAGGACAGGCTGCTGTCACAGAGGCAGGTGCCAGTGGCTGGAGGAGGACAGCAAGACATTGATGGACAGCAGAGAGAAGGGGGCAGTTCCCAGCCTGGTGCTTCCTGTGCAGGAGTGGGGGTGGGCTAAGGAGGGCAGCAGAGGATGGACAGCGCCCTTCTCCAAGTGGGCCCTCAGTGGTGCTGTCTGCAAAACTGGGGGAGGGAACATGGGCCATTCCACAGGGCTAGATTCAGCACAGAGCTCTGTGACCATTTTGTGCCAGTGCAAGTAAAACCACTATAAACAGGAGTTCAGCAAAATGGGCAAAAAATACCACAAGCCAAGTCCATTGCCAAAGGTGCCAGCTCGTCCATCCCAGTGAGGCCACAGGGTGTGTCGGTCCTCAGTGACCCTCAGTTCATCTGGTTTCAGCTCCTGGAAACTCTCTTATCCACGTGGATAGCGTCACCCTCACCTAATCCCAGGAGCTCCTTCCCGGGGCTCAGAGGCGGCCACTACACTTCTGTCAGGTGCATACCAATTTGACATTGATGTCTTCCAACTCTGCTGCCCATGCTGACCCGTACTCTGGCACTCAACTGGCTGTGAAGGGCCTGACAAATGTAGCTAACCACAGCCAGGGGTTCCTGGGTGACACCCCAGCCCAGCAGAGTCTTGGAGGAAGGAACTTCTCGAGGTCACTCCTCCTGGTTGGAGTGTGGGTTGCCAGCTCCTGGGGTATGTGGTGACCTCTGCTCATTGTCCTTTATCTGTAGGCTCTGCTCAGGACCCTGGGTGCTGCTCCCCTCTGACCCCACCACGTCCAGTCGCAGTCAGTCAGAGATGATCAGCGCTTGATGAGTGGTTTGACCTATGCATCGCTTCACCTGCAGAAAATGCTGTTCTCCTCCTGGAGCTTTGCGGTGCCCCAATCCCACTGTCTGCACCACTCCTCGAGCCCACTGGGTGTGCACCCAGAGGCCACTCGAGGTTGGAACAGCCCTGTCAGGGGCATGCTCACTTTTAAAGTCAAGTTCTGGCCTCTGAATGAAAAATGATTTGAACAACGGGGTGTTCCGTCCGAGCTCCTAGGGACAAGTGTGGCCTCTGTTCTGCTGATTCCCATGACTGGGCTCCAGGCAGAGCCTGGAAATGGGCTAGGAGCAAGAAGGAAGAGGACAGACCATGGGGTGAAGAGAGGGACACACTGTAACACGGAGAGCACCTCAGAGCAGCCCTCCGAGGTGCCATTCTCCTCCATCGCCTGGTCAGACATCGTCATGGGCTGCATGCTGGCTGGGGCAGCTACAGTGACCCGCGGCCCCTGGGGGTGGGAAGCGTTACTGCAGGAGGGAGCAAAGCAGAGGGGTTGTACTTATCCCTGCATCGGTGCTTCACTCTGAACGCAGACATCCCACTGTAGAATTCAAAACTGGATCAAACCCCGGGCTAGAAATAGCCAGTGAGAGCCAGATACAGCACTCAGCACTAGGTCCCCACAGGCTAAAATTCAACAGAGAGGTAGTTTTGGGGGCAGAATAGGTGAACCTGGTCTGCTAACTATTTAGAAAATGTGAACCCGAGAAGACACTGTACCCAAGGACTCAGGGGGCATTTAGAGAAACTTTAGCAATTGCTAGAACAATCCATGTTTACAGTTGGTATCCCCTTTCACATCAAAGCTAGAAACAGCAAAACAGTCCCATAAATATGGAAATCCAAAAATCTACTTCAAAAGGACTCGTCAAGCAAGGCAGACTGCAGGAAAATTAGGAAAGATTTAAATCAAGGTGACAGCAGAAACGGTGAGCATGGAGCCTCCTGATGGCAGGGAAGGTGTCAGGGGGTCAGTGGGACTTTCCATCCGCATTCAGATAGCACAGGGTTCGGGACCTGCTGCTAGGTAGTGTGAGGACAGCTAACGAGGTACGCTTCAAAATAGCTACAGGAGCGTTTCTCAAATGACTCCCCACAAAATGCAGAGTGAAAGGGTATTCATATTAACCAGGTTATGCAGTCATTCCGTGCTGTAGACAGGTGTCAGGACATCAAAGCGTGCCTCATCGATGTAGGAGGTATGATCAAAATACAGCAAGTGCTTAATTTTTTTAAATTATTGAAGTATCTCAAGGCCAGCCTGAGCTGCATAGCGAGACCCTGTCTTAAAAAGACAAAAATTAATTAATTAATTAAAGTAAAATGTGCAATAATTAATTAATTAATTAATTAATTAAATTAAAATGCACATTGCCAGGGATTGCCCTCAAAACCCTCTTCCTCCCTTTGGACACACTCATCTCAGTGTTCTTGCCCCTTTTGGAAGCCACCCCGGAGTCTTCTTGAGTATATTCAATGTGCTGTCATGGCTGCCTCAATGTCCTGGATTGAATCAAAAACTTACCTTCCGTTTTGACTTTGGGGAAGAGCCAGAAGCCCAAGGTGCCAGACTCAGTGGATGAGGTGGATAAGAAGACATTATTAATGTTTTCAGTGGACAGAAATTGCCATAAACTTTTGATCAAACAAGCCGTGCTCAAAAGGTAAGGTGAAAGTTTAAATAGAAATTTATTACAGCAAAAATCACACTGGCATTAGCCCTATTGAAACACTCCCCTTGCCTTTGAAGAGTCTTACCCGATTGTTCTTGGCAATGTGCCCTTCACTGTAATAAATTTATTTAACTGAAATGTTCACCACACTTTGTGATTATCCCTGTATATACAATTAAAATTTGTTCACTATAGTAGTAGGAAGAATAGAAACAATATTGTATCTTTCCGGTCCTATCTATTGGGTCCACTCAGCTCTGCTCTTGGGCTGATGCAGCAGCGGGAGACCCCGTGGGAGTGATGGGGGTGGGGCCTGGTCCCACAGAGCTTGGTTTGCAAATGCAGGTGCTTAGCTGGATGTGGCCCATGGCACGGGTGTGCAGGGGGCAGGCATCAGAGGGACAGAAACTGCCTTTACCAGAGAAGGGAGGCAAGGCTCATTCAAAGGTAAGTTTCACCGAGAATGCTGGAGAAAACAAAATAAATCCAAGGAGATTCATAAACAGAACAATATGAACTAATAAAACTGGAGTCAGATAGATGGCAGAGGGGCTCCTGAGTACCCGAAGCTCCTCTGTGTGAGGCAGGCCCTGCACAAGCACGATCCACTGAGAGGGATGAGGGATGAGGAGAGGCACTGCCCAAAGAAGAAAACCCACAAGGGGGAGGGGGGGAGAGGGAGGGGAGAGAGAGGGAGAGAGAGAGGGAGAGAGAGAGGGAGGTTTCCAAGGAAAACAGCCCACCACGAGCAATTTAACCCCGTTTAACAACTCTGAGGCAGAGAAGTAATTAAAGAGTTTATCCAAACCACTTCAGTCAGGAGTAGACTGAGTACAGAGATTTCAGACCATAAACAAAATGTAAAAAGTATTTTTAAATCAACTGGCATTTCTGACCCCAGGCAAAGTAAAACAAAACAAAATTTTCTTTAGTTTCTTGTCAAGGAATAGAAAATTACCATTTTATATCAATGTTTTCAAAATTTTTCTCAACCCCTTTTATGAGGCTACTATATTCTTGATATGAAAATTAGATTTTGTTTTTATGGGAGGGGAAAAAGTTCAATTTCTTTCTAAACATCAATTCAAAATTCATAAATAAAATATAAGGAATTCATATCTAGGCATGCATATAAGTACTGTGGTGTTCAAGAAAGCCTTAGCCCCAGGATTGCAAAGATAATTTCTTATTAGAAAATATTTATGTACACATCCTGCAGTGATAACAAAAGCTAACACCCATAGTGCCCTGTGTGAGGTGGTGTGCCAGGCACTTCCCAGGTGTGGCCCCGAGCCACCTCCTGTTATCCTGGGAGCTGGAATGAGTGAAGCAACAGGTGTGCTCTGGGTAGGGCAGGACAGCATTTGATAGAACCCAACCCCTGTGATTAACCAGAAAGAGAAATAAATGACTCTTCATCAGTTTTGATTGAAGAAGACTTCCCAGCACATGAATGTTTGAATTCATGTGAAAAGTCATGCTCTGGACTGTAAACATCCCGACAGCTGAGACACTGGCGGGTGGCTCCCTGTTGAAGAGGTGCTCAGAGGTGGGGGCTTGGGAGGTGACTAAATGATGACCCTGGAGTCTCACCATGGATTAACCCACCACTGCGTCGCAGCTTAATGAGCCCCTAGAAAGTGGTGGAAACCTGAGGAGGTAGGGCCCAGCTGGAGGAAGGAGATCCCTGGAGTGCACCTCAAGAGGCTGTATCTTGTCCCCAGCACCCTCTTCTCCCTCTTTCAGCCTTGAGCTTTTCAGTTTCCTGCCACACACATCTACCATCATGATGTCCTGCTCACCACAAGCCCCAGAGTGCCTGGGCTGATCATGGACTGAACCCCTGAGACTGTGAGTCGAAATGAAACTTTTCTCTTTATAATTTTATCTCAGATATTTTGTCACAGAAATACAAAGTTGGCTAAGAAGAAACAAAGAAAATCAATAAGAAGCATTTTTGGTCAAAATTGTACTGGAAGTAACAACCCATAAAAAGACAAGAAAAACAAAGAAGTACAGGTAGCTAGGACAGGTGTTACTTACAGATGCCAGAGTCATCTGTCTAGAGGTCCAAAAACAACATGTGGAAAAGTGATCAGAGTAACAGAGTGTCTGTTAATTTGTTTAATTCATCTTTATCCCTCTCACCCAGGAGCAAATGCCTTGAATTATTTTCTGTTTATTCACAGATATTTCTCTGGCTTGTTTCACAGTCCTGAGCTTGCCGTGGTAGCTGGTGCTTGTTGAATGCATGGTGAGTGGGTACAGAGTGAGCTCCTGCATGTGGAGAGGGTGATCATAATATGCCAGGGTCCCCTCAGCAAGTGTGCAGGGGACAGAGCAAGCAGAGCAAAACAGGGGCATCCCTGTAAACAAGCCACAGTGATGGGAAAACAGAGCTTTTAAAATACATCATTCATCGTGGAAAGGAGGACTCTCCATTACCAAATAGTATATCTAACAGGAGAAAGACCTGTGCAGAACATATTAGAAAATAAACCTAAATAAATGTTGATGAACTGAAGAAATTCAAACCAAAAATATTGCATCTCTTTCCAGAATTAATCTATGAGTACACAATATTAAGATAAAAATCCCAGTAAGATTCTTTTCTATGAATTTTGGAGACCAGGTGGTAAATTTAATTTGAAAAGAAAGGGACACAGAGTAACTGAGATGATGGGAGAAGCACACAGCAGACACCAGGCTTACTGTGAAGTTTGTGCCACAGTTGTCAGGCAGGGACAAGCAAACGAGCCCTGGCACGGGCTGGACAGCACATGCTCTCTTGGGAAGGGAAACTGAGGCAGCCAGTCTTCCATGGTGCAGGGTTGATACACAACTGTGCAAATGCTCTGGGGAAGGCAGTATCCATGTGTGTGTACACAGCTGTGTGAAATGACACTGAAATGCAGCAGTGCCCTCGTGTACAAGCTGAGAATAAAACCGTGTCACAGTGCTGCAGTGCTGAAACTTCCTTTCCTACACTGTACTCAGACACAAAGTTCGGTAGAGACCTGAGTATGCAGAGAAACCTACCTACAGTCCAGAAACTGTCTAGGAGATTACTAAGGAGGAAGAGTTTCTTAGACAAGGTACAGTAAGCATTACAGGGAAGATATCTGTGAGTTTGATGTGCCGTGGACACGGCAATCACGTGAACTCCTCAGTGGAAGAGAAGATTTGCAGTGTGACAGACTAAAGGGGCCCCTGTCTGGATAAAAACAGGAGAGGCAAGACCAATCATGCTGGGAAAGTAGACCAAGCTGGACAGCAGGCAACCACAGAGAAAGATCAGGAACACCAACAAGTGTAAAGAGGGCCAAGGGGTCTCAAAGCCATGTGGGTACAGGGATCTGCGTGTTTCAACAGAGGCTGCAAATGGCTCACAGGAAGCAGGTGATGCATGGGCTGGACAGGACCTTGAGGCTCAGGATGGGCAGAGATGGGCTGGGTCAGCATGGGGTACAACCAAGCTGGCCTGAGACAGTGTAGCCCTGGACTCTGACACACCCCTCCCAGGGGTTTTCTTTCTAGTGGCTCCTGAGCCCCCTCTCCACATACAAAGCCGGGCGGTTGTTGCAAGATGACACTTTGCCCTGGCAAAGCGCGGAAGCTGTCTGTCATCCCTCATGGGAAGATGAAACAATAAACCCAGTTATTGAGCTGACAGATAACAAACAGAACTTAAGATGACCACATGCGATAACAGGCATCAATGTGGATAAAATTCAGAGTGGATTTGGGAGACACACCAGAGAGAGTCCTAGGTGCTCCCATGTGAAACATGACTCTAAATCCTCTCGTGTGGGTAGCTGTAGATGTCAGGTGCGCACACAGTGGGGTGGACACATACAGAACTGTGTGGGGACAGCAGAAGCTCCCCCTCACAGCAGCTACGCTGAGGAAAGGGGATGGAAGGAGGGCTGGCCTGGAGGCAGAGGAAATCTGCAAAATATTTGCATGGGCTTAGCCTTGATCTGTGTGCATAGGTCCTGTGAAATTGGTTTCTGTGTGCTTTAAACATTGCATAATTAGAATAATGTCTTCAGAGATTCATGTTTAATAATGTGCATGTGCACTGACCCAGCCACCCACCTCTCCTGTCCGCCCAGCACACAGGAGCTTAATGTCACTCTCCAGTGTGTCCCTAGCCCCCAGGGAGACAGCCCAGCCAGCCAACCCAGCTGGATGAAGTGTTCTGTGCATATTCATTCCTTGGTTTATTATTGGCTCCCTCCATGACTGGACAGCAGCCGCATCCTCTAACAGAGTGGGGACAGTGACCACAGTGCGGGGTAGCAGCAGGGGAGGCCACTGGTGCAGGGACTTCAGCCTGGGAAGGGGGCAGCAGCTCCTCAGTGCCCACCTTGTGCCACCGACAGCACCAGTGTGGTGGAGGGGTTGCTGCTGACTGAGTCCACTCATGGGGAGCTGCAGACTGAATGTCCATCCAGGGTGAGCCTCAGATGGCAGCTCAGACCTAGGGTGGAAAACTGGAAAATCCAGCCTCATCCCTAGAATCTGAGGCTTTGAGGATGCGCTTGCATCTGTGTGTCATCATCAGGGTTGTGTCTGGCTGTCCTGTGCAGGTCCTGTCTGTGTCTCTCCATCCCTTGCTGTCTCTCTCTCTCTCTGACCACACACACTAATGTCATACTCTGTGCCTACTGACTGGAGCCAGTTCCCACGGCCCCCTCAGGCCTATGGGTCCTGGGTCCCATGAGTAAACCAGCCCTGACTGTGACATCTTTAAGCATTTGAAGTCTTCCTGGCACACATGCTGCATGAGCCCAGCTCCTCCTGCGTGAGGTGCTTTATTCTCAGCACCCTCCATACCCGACTCTGCTGGCTCCAGCCTCGCTTGCCAAGGGAGGCACAGAGAGGAGTGTGGGCCCCGGGCCCTTGTCATTCATCCCCAGGGGCCTGTGAGGGTGAGTGCTCGTGAGCGAATGCACTTCGTGTCTTCACAGCAGTATGAGCATCACCAGCAGGACAGGAAGCTTCCTGCAACATCAGAGCCCCTCTATACTGTCTCCAAGGCGGCACACTGTCCTGAGTGCCCTGGCGATGGCCACCTGCCTCCCTTAACTGCCCAAGTCCAGCAGCTTCAGCATCCCACGGACTGGGTTCCAATGGGACACGCATCATCCAGTGACTGTGGGCCGTGGCTCACTCTCCAGTCCTAGTGGGGGGCACTGTGTATCCTGAAAGAGGAACTTAGAAGAATGAAAAGGGGATGTGAGCGTGGCTGTGACAGATGCCTCTGTGAGAGGAGGGCCAGCTAGCACCCTGGAGCTGCACCGGGCCAGATGTGGGAGGAGAACACATGTCCAAAGTCAAGGCACAGGGCCTAGGCCATGTCCAGGCCTCCACCTTGGAGCCGCACCCAAGATGGCACAAGTCCTCTGCCCAGAGCTGTGTGGGGATAGAGCTCCTGCACTTGAGCCAGGAGCTGGAGCAAAATTCCTGGGGCTCAGGCAGCTCTGCAGGACCAGACACACAGGGATATCCTGAGCTGGGAGGCAAGAGGGGCCAGAAAGGTGCGGTCACACATAGAAGGGGGTAGAAGCAAAGAGCAGTCTTGACAGCGGTCGACAGTGCACAGTGACCGAATCTTTGGCCCTGTGCACACAGAGTGGTGTGTCTGTCCTGCTCCCCAGCCCTGGCCTGGTACCCTGTGTACCCACAGAACAGGGCAAAGCAATGTCATTGTATGTCTGGGCTGCACAAAGAAGCCAATGTGCCCTGAGCCCCCTCAGGGACAGGATACCACCCTAGACGGGGGCCCACCTGGAGGAGCCCAGGCCACAGCTCAGCTGGGCTTTGCCTTGTGGACAGGGTACTGAAGCGCCCATGTGTGTAGACTGAGATGGACAGGCTGGAAGAAATGGCAGTGTGCACGGTTAGGTCTGAATGTCCCTTAAAGCCCATGTGCTGAAGCACTGGTGGGACCTTCAGGGGAGCCTTGCACAGGAGGTGAGGGCCCTGGGGCCGTGCCCTTGAGGGGCACTGGGATCAGCCCCTTCCTTGCTCACATTCTCTTGTTGGCCACTAGGAGGGGACGGCACCTGCCCTGATCTGCTGCCTCTGCACAGGCCCAACACGTAATCCACATGACCACAACTGACCTCTGACACCAAGACAAACCCTTTCCTTCATTAAGTTGATCTTCTCAAGTGTTTTGTCAGAGTCAAGGGAAGCTGACTAAACACACTCGTGACTTGAGAATATGCGATTTCTTAGATACAATCTGAAAGTGTGAATCTGATTTACAGCGACTGCGTTAAGGTAAAACTCTTGCACCACAGAACTGGGAAACAAAATAAACGCTGCAGATCAAGGGGCAGTGTTGCCAAGCAATGCAAGATTCTTGGCTCAGTTAGGATAAAAGTTGAGAATTGGCAAGGTGCAGCTCTGGATGCCAATGGTCAGTGTCCCCTGTCCTCTGGGCCCCTGTGTGCCGGAAGCTGTTGGCCCTTAGTGCTGCACTGGACCTTGGTTGCCAGTTGCTGCCGCTGGTCACTGCTGCTGCTGGTCTGCTAGCTGAGCTGCATCGCTGGCACTGCCACTGGTCAAGGCCAGCTGACCGTTGTTCAGCTCTGCCTGTTATTCCCGCTGGCCCTGCTCAGCTGTTGGCCTCTCTGCAGTCTCCAGAGCTCTTCAGGGCGTGCAGCCCCTCATGCTCTGTCCATACTATCTGTCTGGGATCTTCTGGGCCAACACTTCCTGAGAAATAGCTCACAAGTAGATTCACAAGACAGGCGGAGTGAGACTCTATTTACACAGGAGCTGGGCTGTAGCACAGGAGCTCACAGAGCACATGGAGCCCTCCTGACGTAACCTGAGATGTGCTAGGGGGATGGTGCTTATATAGCAACTGCAGGCCTGTGATTGGTCCAGATTTGAGCCTGCTGATTGGCCCAAATTCTAGCCTCCCTATTGGTCCAAATTACTCTAAACCAAATCTTTGGATTCCAGCCTCCTGTTTGGTCCAAACACATCATACTGAGCAGTTCGTGTTGCAGCCCACTGCAGGGAGGGCAGAGGCTCTCTGACTGCTAGGCAGCAGTGCTGGAGAACACCAGAGGGGCTGTTTGATGGACAAGAGCTGCGTCTCCATGGACAAGGCAGGGTTAAAGTCAGGGCACCTACAGGAAGCCAGCTGCACTCATCATGGCTCACTGGGGCTGGGGCACTGAGCCCCGACCCCACCTGATCTCTGCCATGTTAAGGCTATTCCCAGCTACTGCTTCAGGGAGGCAGGGGCGAGGGAGGGGCACTGAGGTGTCAGCCCCACCGTACCTCAGCTAGCCCAAAGAGTGACTGCAAAGTAAGCACAGGGGAGGCCGGAGGACACAGGCTCATTGTCCCATCCTCCCTAAGGGACTGGGGGAGGCAGAGGGGAAGCAAGAGGAAGAGCATCCCCTTCAGCCGGCACAGGAATAAGGGGGTATCTGTCTCAAGGGCATTTGTAACATATGGTAAATAATACATTTACTCAAAATATGCGAAGGATGCTATAAGTCATTAGGAGAAAGGCAACCGCCTCTACAGAGTGCTGAGCAAAGGCAGATGATGACAGAGAGGAAACTTGGAAAGGTGGTCGGCAAGCCATTCACCAGGAAAAGGAAATCTGCAGTGTTACCCATCACACGACGGGATTAGCATGAAGTGCAAAGTCACACTGTGTGGGCATGAGCAGGATAGGCTGGAAATGAGACAAAGTTCTGAGGCTGGGAAGACGACTGTGTGGACACTCTGGAGGGGCGTGGACAGCGCCTCGCCCCACAGTGGAGGAGTGCATCGAGGGAAGTCCCTGCAGAATCTGTTGCCACCAAAAAAATGGCAGCCGCTCTGAATGTAGTTGTGCCCCAGTGAAAGCCAAACAGAATTTGAAATGAGCAAGGCAAATCTCCAGGTAATAATTGGAATAAACATCAATACATAGTTTTTGAAGAAACACAGTGAGACAAACAACACAAGACCACTTACCTGTGTGTAAGCACAGCACCAAGCCCCACCTGGCATGGGCTGCTCATTGGCACTGGCATGTGTGGCTCTGGGCTTTGGACTGGGACAGGCCAGGGAGTAGGCAAAGGCAAGGGGCAGGGAGGCAAAGGTTTTTGGGACATTTGTTCCCTAGGAAAATATTTAAAGCAAATATTTCAGAAATGGACAAAGCCATTTGTTAGGAAGTGGCTATTTTATATATTATTAACTTTTCTCTAGGTTTGAAAAGTTGCAATTTTCAAAAGGTCAGGTGGAAACTGTTTTATACCAGATAGAGACATACCTGGTCTTCTGACACCACAGAAAAATGACCTGACACAGCCTAGAGGCTGGGCCACAGAGCCAGGACAAGGAGTAGGGCCAGAGGATCTACAGGGTCCACGTCCACCTTGTCAGGGGCACGTGTGAGGCTTGCCTACCACCTATCTGAATGCACGTGTTTATCTGAGTGTGTGTGTGTGTCTGTGTCCTAGTACAGAGTCTGGCTGATTGTGTAAGTGTTTATCTGTTTCAATATTCAGTCAGTGTGAATATGTGTGTGCTCGTGTGATATCCCTTCTGTGTAGAAAGATATATATGGAATGTGCATGTGTATCTGTGCACATGGACGCAAGTGTGAGTCCACGTGTGTCTGTGTGTGATGGTCCTTCACTGTAGGAGTGTGTGTACATTCAACATGTGTGTGTATCGGTGCATGTGGGTACAATGTGTGTCTGATACCACTGTGCCCTTCACAGCATACTTTCCACGTAGTGTGTACCCACTGTCACCCTCTAGAACACATGAGGTTTCCATGCAGGAGAATTTCAGCTATGCCAGGTGTTTAATTCTTGAAGCTGTGAGGTGTTTGATGCACATTTGTGATAAGTGTAGGCCCATTCAATGCTTACCCACATATGTACATGCATACAAAACATGCACATGTGTACAGGGCACTGTACATGTGCAAACACTTATGTGTGCACCCTCGGGGTGCAGAACATTCACAGCTGACGACCCCAGCCTCACGCCAGAACACAGCGAGCGAGGGAGCGGCAGCCCTGGGAGGGCCGAGTGCTCCACAGTGCACTTGACATGTTCTCCTGGGCTGCATGTGTCCTTGTGGGCCCCAGCAGATGCTGTAGACCAAGGCACCTTGGCCTGTGTTGCACTGGGCAGCAGGGCAGAACGAGGCTTGCCCCCACTCCTGGACTAAGTGCCTCACAAGGCACCGAAGGGTAGGGCCATTTCAATATTTAATTTGCCTAATGTATGCAAGAATGCTTGGGGTAAAAATATCTGGAGTTTACTTTAATTAATTATGTATGTGTTGCTCATCTAGCACCCACACTGGAGGGACGTGGGGAGCCCAGGGCTGCCAGCACACCCAGAACAGCGTCATCATCCCCGCAAACCCCTCCTGAGCCCATCTCACCTCATCAACAGCCAATGGTACAGGGCGAGCCCTCAGCTGTGCAGGGAAGGGCAGGTGGGCAGGTCCACTGCTGGTGGAGGGGTCTGGGGGGCTGCCTGGAGGAGGTGATGGACCACCAAGGTGGGAGCAGGAGGGACTGAGGATAGAGGCAGGCACCCAAGGGCAGTGAGGTCGCCACAGAGAAAGCCCTCTCTCTGGGCGTGGGGCCTGCCAGGGAGCTGGGAGGAGAGGCCGAGGTCCCGGGCACAGGCTCACAGAGTATCCTCTGTGGACGCATGTGTTGAGGGGCAGCCAGGGCTTCCATAGCAAGGAGAGAACAGATGGCCGGGACACTGGCAGTGGGCAGTGGACCAGGAGCCAAGGGCCCACAAACACAGGCCCATGCAGGCTGGGCAAAGTGTCGTGCACCATGAAGGGTGCTGCTGTGCCCTGAGGTCTGTGAGGTGTGGGGCCATGGTGGAAGGTGAGGAGCAGGTTTTTACCTCGTGGGTGGCTCCCTGTTGGGCTTTGGATGATGCCTCGGGGCCCCAGTCCTCGCCCTGTGCTTTGGAGCCCATCTTGTCCTCCTTGAACCTTGAAACCCCAGGCACGAGGCCAGAACCACAAAGATCCGGCTCCTGGGGACATCTGTGCACTGCCCCTCTGTCATGGGCACACTCCCGCCCATGCCTGGCAGACCACTCCAAGTCCTGCAGTGGCAGGAAGGCCCAGTCAGGCTGCTCCTCCCTGGACTGCTGGTCACTCCTGTCCTCTGCTGGACAGGCTCCCCTGACCTTCTCCTCCCCTGCTGGCTCTGCATCACCTGAGAACTTCGGACCCAGGCTCCAGGGTGTGCCCAGGGGATGAGGCTCAGGTGTGGGGCCTGGCACAGGCTCAAGCCCCTCTAAGATCCATCTGTGGCCCAGACCAGGTCACCTGGCTATGGGGGCTGCCGGCCCACTCAGCTTCCTCTGCCAGAGTGCGGCTGCTGACCTCTTTCTGTAGGACATGGGCGCCAGCCTCCAGGGAGGGTAAACAGGACCGAAAAACAGGACAGAAAGTTTTTCCTGAGGTTTATTTTTATAGCTCTTGCATTTATTTATATTTATCAAATAAATATGTACCCATCACTAAAATCTCTGCGGCGGGTTTTCAAAAATTAAAACATTGTGTCTAAAAATACTGACCTTGATGTTCTGTGTGCTCAGATGGGCCTGGTGCCAGGGAGCAAGGACAGGGACACTGGGCCTGGGGGAGTGGACCTCCCTCCCTGGCGCCCCTGAAAAGTCGTGTGTGTGAAGCCCACTTGCTGGCCCTGCCGGCTGTCTTCTCACTCCTTCCTTCCGCCATGCTCCTGGCACACCCAGAGTGGATGCTCATGCATTTGCTGCCTGTCTGGGATGCCACAGGACAGGGCTGTCATGGGGTCCTGGGCTGCCCCTCTGTGGCACTGTCTGGCGCTGTTGAGGCAGAGCCAGTGGCACTCTGGTCACCTGCCCTGTACCCAGGGCCCTGGGTGGGGCTGGCAGTGACTTCGGAAGTGGAGCTGGACCCTGAGGCACTGAGGAACCCATATCTCCGACCTGAGTCATGGGTAGCACCATGCTGGGCTGTGAGGAAGCTGAGTCAGGAAAGCCACCAGGGAGCAGGACCCCAGCTCTCCCACGAGAACCTTGACACAAAAAAGACACAGGTGCCCTTCTCTTCACCCCCTACAATTGCCTTGGCTCCATCTTCCCCAGGTGGTGGTCACTTGTCCCAAGTCTGCAGAAGCCCAGGCCTGGGTGGGCTCTGAGTCCAGAGACCACTATGGTCTGGGCCTGAAGGCTGGGCGCCAGGGACCCTCAGGGCTGGGGCCAAGAGCACTGGTTGCAAGGAGAAAGGAAAGCCACCAGGGAGGACATGGGGCTGCCTGGGTGGTGGGCTCGTCAGCTCCCTTGCCCAGGAGACAGTGGTCCCCATAGCCAAGTTTGGTCCCTACAAGAGCTGCAGGCCTCCCTGAGCTCAGTGTCCCCCACAGGACAGGGCCAGGTGTCCTCCAGTGTCAAGGAAGTCTCTTGGGAATAGCCTGCTGCCCATAACGCCATGGAGAGTGGAGGCTGCTCGTGGCCAAGCCCAGTTCCTGGGCTGAGAAGCACCTCCAGGGCCACAGCTGGTCCCTTGCATGGTCAGAGCATGGGACTGGGGACACTTCACCTCCATAGGGCAGGAGTGTGGGCTCCAGTGTGGGCTACTCCAGTGTAGAGGAGCTGTGGCTACCGTGGGCGTCCAGTGACAACAATGTGGCAGGAGGACCTATGCCCCAGCCCCTCATGTGGCTCCAGTCCAGCAGGCATTTCTTCAACAGGTATCCCCTCAGGGTGGGCGGGTGTAAAGAAGATGGTGTGGGGAGAGCACGGTGGTCCCTCCTGGTGGGACACTGCATTCTCACTGGCCCCACGTGAGGAAGGTCCAGGCCAGTGGCCACCGGGGCCTTCCTTGGGCACCCACAGCAGGCATGGCCTTGCCTATCCCCTCTCCTCCTACTCTTTTTCCAGGACAAAGTTGGGGCCCTGCTGGCCCTGACCCACAGCCCACCAGCCTGAGCCCTGGGTCAGATACAGAGAGAAGTCACTGTCCTGCATGGTGTTGCCCCCAAGTCCTTGGGCCTCTTGGGCTTAGACTCCAGGCTCCTGAACTGGAGAACTAAATACCTGTTGCTCTTTAGGTCAACAGGGCGGTGCTCAGCTGCAGCCCAGGAGACCCACCGACCCCCAGTCTTCAGAGATCCAGAGGAGCCATTGTTTGTTCTCTGCTGGGGCCTCAGGGCCACCTATTCTGCCCTGTTGGCCGTTGTCCCCAGCCCCTAGGACAGCCTGGGGTCGCAAAACTCTTGGCCCCTCCTGCAAGCCACTTCCAACTTGTGGCAGGCAGAGACTCTGGAGATTCTACACTTCTGATCCCTGTAATTATGTATCCACTTGCTACCGACCGCAGAGAAAACTATGCACAGTGAAGAATCCATAATTACATAACGAGCACTTACAGTCAATTGCATTTTGCCACCCTGTACTCCTTGTCCCCTTTATCTGGAAAAAAAAATCAAAAACAATTACCACAGATGCTAAAATAAAGTGAGCACCGAGTGTCAGGTTAATGTGAAATTGGGGGTTTGCACTGATCAACAGAAAGGTTTGCAGGGCAGGATCCTTGCCAAGGGATTCATGGCCCTGAAGGACGATGCCACCATCTCGTGTTGGGGGCTTCGGGACATTTAGTAGCCACTTCAGTGTCCTTGGAGGAGGCAGAGTCAGTCTGTGGACTGACCTCAGGGAGGCTGGTTGCTGGAGAAGCCTCACCATCCTGTGTTCAGGTTCTTCCTTTTCCTGAGTTCTCCAAACAAGCAATTGATCTCCAAGAAAGGGTATGAACACACTTCCTGTCCCAATCCTCCCACAGCTGTGGGCCCTGAGACCCAGCCCCAAAGCAGTGCCAGCAGAAATGGCCCCTGTGCATCCCAGCAGGAGGTGTTTAAAGGCAGCAGGCATGGTGGCTTTTCCTTTGACCTTTCTATGCTGCTGCCCAGAGCAAAGGTGCAATGCCAGAGGCAGCGCTGCTATTTTGTGTCCAGGAGGCAGCCCATGGCTGGTTGAGCAGACAGTTCCAAGGAGTCTGGTGCCTGCGGGAGGGCGAAGGCAGCAGTATGACTTCTCCCTTAACCACCTCAGTAATGGAAGAAAACAGACCCTTCAACTGTTTGCAAGATTCCTCTTCTGTGGACATTGGCAGGAGATCACACGAGCTTGCACACGAAGGCTGCTGTTACTCCAGCAGAAGCAGTATTTCCAGCCTTCACACTAGAAGTTCAGTGCCTCCCTGGCTCAGCCTTCAAGAAGCTGTCACAGGACACACTGTTCTCAGGTTTCTGTCCCTCCTCCTAGATGTGCCCAGGCACCTGGAGCTTCCCCGTCCTGGCTCCAGGCCCCAGGCTCCAGGCCCCAGGC
>PVLD010013802.1:43818-54700 GCA_004027595.1 Dinomys branickii | reverse complement strand
GACTTTCCCACGTCTCGCCCCGGCAGCCTGGTCCGCCCTACCACATCTCCCCCGGCATCTCAGAGAAATACGCCCAGTTTAAACTTCCCAGCCGAGGTCCCGGCATTCACGCTCACCAAGTCTGTCTCGAGCTGGTGGTGTTTATTAAGGAGGTTCGCTCCCTTGCTGCTCACCCGGTCGCCATCTTCCCCGGATCCCATATTGTTTTTATTATCCTACCTTTCCTTTCCTTAGCACTCAGCTGTAGTAGTCACTGTACTTTTTGGAATCACAACTTGTGAAGACACTTAAGACAGAGGACTGCCAGAACTGCTTCAGAAAGTGTCAAGAATAATAAGATAAGTGTATTCAAAGTGAATGAGAGTATTTTGAGGGGGGCAATGGTAATGCACCATTTACTGTAATAATTTTTTTATTTAAACATTCATTATATTTTTTCAATCATGTATTATAAGATAATAAATAATTTTCAAGTCACAAATCGATGTCCAAAAAATCCAACTGATGCACTGGCATATATAATACACAATGTAATATTCATAGCCCCTATTTTAAAGACAAGGAAACTAAAACTTTGAAAAATTGCCCAAGATCACCCATATAACTAGTAAGGATTGCACTCTGGATTCAAACCCAAGTTTTTCTACCCCTAAAGGTCATGTTTTTAACAGTTACCCCAAACAATACCTTGTGAGCAAAGCACTAATTATGAAGGACCAGGGATGTACCTCTAAGCCTTCTTCCTTCTCTGAATGACACATGGTGAATGTGTTAGCCTGAATTTGTCTCTTAACCTCACTGGGGTTAAGTGTGTGTGTGTGTATCGCCAGTTTGAATCACCAGTAAAAAAATGAAAAAAAATTTAGAAGTTTATGATCCACTGTGAAAGGAAACATTTCTTATTTTCTATTTTGTTCTGAATTACTTTTAAACTTTCAGGCTTGGCCTAATTTCTGGTAACGTGGGATCCTGTGAAAAAGATCTACATTCCTTAAGACTTTGTGACTTCACCATGCTCTGTTAAGTGTCTGTTCAATTCCTTGTGAAGTTACCCATATGTAGAATGTTCCTTTCGTATCACAGCACTCATCCTCCTCAAACAGAAAGATTCTCATTTTGACTGCGTTCCAATCTTGGACTACTTGAGCAGAACTGCTGTCTGTCTTGGTGTGTGGATCACACTGTCCTCATAGTTCTGTTACAGTGCTTACTGTATTTATTCGTAGTGTCCTCTCCACCACACCTCTTCCATATTGGATCCTCAACATCTAGCCTAGTGCCTGGCATGTAGGTGGTGTTAAATGCATTTTATGGCATAGAGAAATGAAAGAATCAATCAAATATAGAACTGTTCTCTACCCACTTTTTTAGCTTTGTCTCAAAAGATTTCTCATCTCACATATTCTATTTCTTCTGAGGTACTTCTTCTTATAAACTTCCCTGACTGTGGAAGAAACAAGTTGTCACTGAGGTTTGAGTATGGATTATGTCCATCAAAACCCACGCTGAGGTTTAATCCCTTAATGTGGCAGTGCTGGGAGGCTGAGCCTGGTGAAAGTGGGTCATGGTGGTAGATCTTCCCTGAGTAGATTAATGCCACCTTGTAGGAGTGAGTGCTCACTCTCATGGGACTCGACTAGTTAACATGGAAGGAAGTTATTGTAAAGCAAGGTTACCTATTATTTCTTATCCCCTATTTTAAAAATCTCTTTGAGCACATGCTCTCTTGCCCTTGTATGTTTTTCTGTTTCTGTTTCTCCCCTCCCCAACCAGTACTGGGGATTAAACCCAGAGCTTCCCCACTGAGCTTTTATACTTGTGTTCATTTTGTAACAGGATCTCACTCACCTGCCCAGGCTGTCCTTGAACTCAAGAGCCTCCAGTCTCAGCCTCTGATAGCAAAGATTATATGCATGAGACACCCCACCTGGCTTCTTTTGTTTTCTTCTGTGCATGGGACAGCATGAGATCTTCGATAGAAGCATAGTAGATCGAGCTGCCCAGTTTTGGAGTTTCAGGCTCCAGATCTGTGAGCTAAATAGATTTCTTTCCTTTATAAATTACTCATCTCATGTGTTCTTCCATAGCAAGAGAAAAAGACTACTACAGTTAGCTATTCATTGATTATGTCCATTTTCTCTTCCAGGGTAGACATTTTTCTTTTCCTATTAGTATTAAGCTTTCTCCTTTTACTAACTCAGTGTCGGGGAGCACGTTGACCTTGGAGGTGTTCAAAATGGAGATGCCAAAAGACAGAAAGCCCTGATTCTTCAATCAGCCCTTTTTGGTCATTCAACTACTGAAAAGAAATATCCATTTTGGATTTTATAGCAAGAAGAATTAAACTCTTTCTATACTGTTAATCCATTGGGAGTTTCTGTTATATCAGCATGCTTACTTTTTGTGAACATTAATTATGATTGTCAGTACCTAGGAGATTAATAAAGCACACCTCTGGGAGTGTGCCTTATTAAAGCATACCAGGGACTCTCCAAGGACCTTCCACACCTTTAGGCTCATACTGGTACCTTGTTCTTATCCTCCTTATGCTGTGGCTTCCAGCTTCTTGGTCTGAGCAGCTAAAGGAGCCTCTGGCTCTCCAGCACACAGCCAACCACTGTGGCCTCTCCCACCTCTGATCCTGTAAGCCTACCTAATGAATCACCTTGCATAATTTTATATACATAATCATAAGTGTTCATATATCAATATAAAAAGTATATACAAATTTCATAGTAAAATTCACATAGCTAAAATGTAAATGGCTCCATAACATGAACCTTGCGCTACTCATCCACTTCTTCCAAAGCACTCCTTATCAAGCCTTACATGGATAAAACTTATAGAGTATAAGACATTTGATCATTTGAGAATTTGTGCTATATAAATTCATAGTATTTTCTACTTCAAGTACACTAATCTTTATTTTTATATGGAAAAATGTTGATTTGTTTTTATTTCATTCCCTTTCATTTTCAATCTATCCTCTTTTCTCCCCTCTTCCTTCCCTTTCTCTTTCTCCTTCTCCTGCCCCTTTTCTTTCCCTTCTTCTTTTTCTTCCTGCTCCTCTTCTTCTCCTTCTTCCCTAAAGATATGTTCCCTGCCATTTTCTAACTAGCTTAGGGCTAATATGTCTCTTTTGAGAGCCTGTGACCTAAATTATCTCACATACAACATTCCAGATATAGATCTCCTATGAATGTGTTGAGTTAACTACTGGGGGTTTGATGGATCTTTATAAGAGATAAAACATTAGTTGCTTTTTCTTTGAAGCCCCTAAATGTATCTTTCATTTTGGAAATAATAAAATCATCTATTTTTGGTTGATGAAGTATAATCTAAGAGTTTTGTAGAGTAGAAACCCATTCAGAGGGTTGGTTTTATCTAATTCATTTGAGACTCAATCCCCAAAGTGGGAGTCATTAGAGGTGGAACACTCTAAATGTTATAGGTCAGAGATTTCTTTCATTACATTGAAGACTGTATGTAACATTTAGAAACAGACCTCAGAGTATAAATCCTTTGAAGAAAAGAAAAATTTTAATTTCTCCAGCCTCACCATTTATTGCTATTTGTTGTAGTCAGTGGTTTAAGGGAAGAGCACATAATTTATATGATTATTTTATAATATTCACCCAAAAAGTCAAATATAGAAGAATGTAAGAGATCTGTCCAACTGCTTAGATCTGGAAAATCAGACCATGACCTGGGTCCCACGGCAATGTCCTGCATGAGTCCAGCCAAAGGCCTAGAGCCAACGGCAATGTCTTATGAAAGGTTATATCATCAGAGCTTGATATGACCTTTTGGGAAGTCCCAAAAGTGAGTGGTAAGCTAGGAAGTCCAAGCCAGGGGCTGAGGGACCTGTGCAGCAAGGCTGAGGGATCTGCACGTGGGCCGGGAAGCAAAGCCTAGAACTCCCTGGAAGAGACCAGCAGGCTTCATAGCGAGGACCCAAGCTCCTCCTCCAACTAGAACAGGTGAGTTTGTGTCAGAAAAACTAGTCACAACAAATCTAGAAAATCATCAACATTTGCTCTTCCCCTTCCACTCTCTTTTTATGCTGTTGGCAACAATCCTCAGGTGGGTCTTCCACACCCAGCACCACGCTGACTTGGTTCAGTTTGGCACTCCCACTCAAACTGACCGTTACTTAATGTACCACACTGTTGAATCCCTTATATAGAACTGAATTTAAATGTCTTGGTTACTTTTCTCTCGTTGCTGAGACAAAATACCCAACACCCAAAGTTAAGGAAGGAAAGGTTTATTTAGCTTATAGTTCATGGAGGTCTCAGTTCATACTTGGCTTGTTCAGAGGCAGGGTGGCACATGGCCGAGGGCAAACTGTTCACAGCAGCAGCACACAGCAAAAACCACGAGAGCAAAAGGGGAGAATGGCTGCAAGCAGCCTCTTTCCTTCTCTTACATTGTAAACTGCCTACCCCCACCCAGGGGACATGTAGTTCTCACACAGTCTCCATGGCCTCCTCTTCCACAGGCTCAGGATGTATACAAAGTAAGCACCCTGGGCTCCTGCTGAGTCACTCAGCCAAACCTCTAGACTCCCCAAGTTGACACAATGTATCAACCATAACATTAAGATAATTAGTGTCCAATATGAACTGTTTTGGTATTTAACATCTATACATCTAAGCCTTACAAAAGCTGCTGTTTGGTCCCTTTCTTTTTTAATGAATAGAGAGCATAAGCTATTCCTACAGAAAACAAAAATCCTACAGAAAATTCTAATTTTGATGTTAAATCCACTGAGTTTTATTTTCTCATTTATTTCCTGTCCTCTAGTATGACCCCTCCCCATCATATTAGAGGACAAGGACTGGGATGGCAATGCCCTGGCCTAGGAAATATAAGCCCAACTCACTAATCAACAGGGTCCCAAGAAACACTAGAATTGTGTGGTCAGACATGGTAAAAGGTAGAAGACAAGCAAAGTCAAATGCTAGTGAACGGTTCAGTAAGTTTCCAAACAGAAAATACATGGTGGACCCATTTGAGAGAAGAAAACGAATGCAGATGAATGTTGAAGAACAGTGCCACAGTCATGACAGAAAAGTCTCAGTACCTTCAGCTGAACCACATGCACCTCAGAAAGAAAAAGCATGATGGCAAGTACTGCTAGAAGAATTCATTATCTATCAAAAGGAGAAAGATTCCTAAAGGGTTTTTTTTTTAGGGAAAGATAAGTCCAAACATCTTCTCCTCCTTATCGTTTTGTTTCTGTGTCACTCCTGCTTTGTTTAATAGCCATCAATGTGAGGCACGTCAGTGCCAAATAACACACGGCAGTAAAGAGGTGTCACGTAACCTGACTGCAACACCACCATTGCTGCTTGATTACGAGTTCATTGGCCTTGGTCAATATTCTTGTCTGTCTGGACATCAGCCAAGGTTCTAAGGGGTCAGGTTGTCTAACATTTAGACTCTTTCCCAGTTCTCAAGTCCTCTGAGTCCTTGATTCTTGACTTCGAAGTCTTTTTCTAGGTGGGCATCATGGCACATGCCTGTAATCCCAGTACTCAGGAGGCAGAGGCAGGAGGATGCTGCATGTTCGAGGCCTCCTAGGCTACATAGTGAAGTCAAGGCCAGCCTGAACTGCATAGTGAGATCCTGTCTTGACAAGAAAAAGGTCTTTTTCTACCCCAATTTACACTCTTTAGTGTCTTTCTATCACAAGTGCAGTCCAGATCGATTTCTAAGATCTTTCAGCTTCCAGAATTCATCACCCAACAGAGGAAGCTGGCTTAAGACCCAGTAATCAACGAAGTCCTACTGTTTTAAATAACCTAAACTGAGATGAACTGGTAAGAGTTTTTTCAGATGCTCTGACTTGCCCTTGGTGAATCAAATCCTCAAAGCATCTTACAGCTGCATAGAAACAGAAAATTTGAGAAGGTTAATACTTGTGTATGAGACTCTGAGCTGATGAATTATTTATTATTTTCAGTAAGCATATCTCAGAACCTGTTTCATTTGGTGTTTATATTTATAAGAAAAGCACATTTGAGGTCAGAGTGGTATCGGGAGATGTGAGCTGCCAATCTTTCTACTGCTGATTTCAACAAGCAGAAGTTTTCTGGTTCATTTATTATGGTCCATGGTGAAACCTTACTATTGTACGCTAAAGCTGTGATTTAATAACAAACCTTGAGTATATCTAGGTAAATATTAACAAGGATTCCAGAGTCTACTGTGTAAACCTGGATTTATTTTTATTAACTTACAAGGATTTATATATCCTGGCCATGCATGCTGAATGACAGGTACATTATTTCCTACCAAATTAACAGTTGAGATTGTTTGTGGAGTAAAGAACATGATAAAGGGGTAAACATAAAGAATGCATTAACTAAAATATATTAACTAATAAAATCCTGGGAAACTCTTCTAGCACAGGAGTAGCCCTGCCAATGGGAACATAATAAATGTTCCATAGCACTTACAGATTTTGTCTTACTCTCTTGTTGCTGAGACAAAATACCCAACATCCAAAGTTAAAAGAGGAAAATTTTTTTAGCTCACAGTTTGCAAAGGTTTCAGTCCATAATTGGCTAACTCCAAGGCAGGGTTGCATGGCAGACTGGCCTTGCAGAAGAAAAACAGTTCATGGTAGGCAGAATGTAACAAAGCAACAAGGGACAACCACACCTCTTTTTATCCCTTATGTTTTATCCAGGCTACTTAGGGTGGGTAGCACTCACACCCTTAATCCTAGTGCCTTTGCACCTAGGGCTACACCATGAGTCAATCCCAGCATCACACACTCTCTAAGACCCACCTGTGACCACATGAGGCTTTGGGGGGACATCTAGACACAAGCCATAACATACTTCTGGTCTTAACTTTTTGTGATTGATCCCAAGGACCTATAAATGACAAGAGGTACAGTAGACAAGACACAGAAGAAAGGCACTTCATTAGCATTTTTCCAAATGAGAGGTTCATATTACTCATGGTATGTTAGACAACTGTAGGAGACAAAATCCATGTGGCATACATAAGTACCTTGGGTTAGAATCTAAATAACCTTTTATTAGACATACAATATTTCTGTTGGAAAAAAGCAAAGAAGTTACTGTGAAGAGGGGCAGGAAAGGAAATTACCAGTGCAATCCTGGTGAATTATCTGAAGATTTTATTAAAATGCACTTTGTGATTCAGTAGCTATGGACGAGGCTTTCAGATGCTATGGATCTGGTCCCAGAGCCATGCCTTGGATAGCAATGACTCTGGGTTCCAGAGTCACTCTGCTCCATCAGAGACAGTGTCCAGGTGAACTAGAGGTAAACATTTGTATGACATTTAATCCCACAGTTTTCTATCTATAAAAATAATATGACTTATACCTATGTTGTTGGTATTATTTCTATTTAAATATATTTTAGTAAAATTGGAGTGGTTTACAAGATAAATATTGAGTATTACTAATATAGATATACATTATAATAGCAAAAGTCACAACTTAGATATGCAATACACTTATGGAAAATCTCTGACAGAGAAAGTAAACCTATACCCATTGTCTCATGTGGCTTTATTCTTAGTATAGATGTAGTATAGATCATGTGGTTTTATTCTTAGTATAGACTCACCTATTGTGAAAACTCTACACTAACATAGGCTTTTATATTATAAAGATCTTATAGTCTAGCTTTATGAAGTTGATTCTTTAAATTTTCATTTTAGAGATGAAGAAATCAGCAGAATTCTGTGTCATCTGGGGATTTTTGAAGACTTTAAGATATTATTGTGTTTAACGTCCTCTCACACAGGAAATCTGCCCTCTTCTTCCTAGACACTGGTGCCTTCGGGTGTTCCACTCCCTGAATATTCCCCCTTTGCTTTGATGCATTCATTATTCATATGGGTCCATATAATCAATAAGAACCATTGCTCCACATCTTTAAAGTGATTTCCTATATCTCTGTCCTTATTCATTGAGTGTTGATTTTATCTTTGAGCACTCAAGATACATTGTTTTTGTCAGTGTCTTGTGGAGTAAGTCTGCGCCTTCCATGTATTGGTCATTTCTGTCTAAATCAGTTTCTTATCTAAGGCAGATTAATGATGGCATAACTCCAAGCAAACTTTAGATTCTTCTTAGTGGATAGTAACAACTTACCAAAAGAATATCCATTATAATGACCATTTTGTGCACCCCTTTTAATCAGACCTTGTTACTAAGATAAGCCCCTGTATGCAGTAAGAGAAGATTGACTCTCCATAACTGAAGTCATCATTAAGTTTGATCTTATGGTCTTAGAAACCTTGGGGTGGCTCAGTTTAATTGGGAAGGAGGTGTTGCTGACATAAATCCAAACAAACTTACTGAGAGGCAGTCATTAAAACAACCCTAGTACTTAAACACCAACAAAATAATCTGAGAAAATAATTCTGTACTATAGGGTAATAAACATTTGAGGAAACTCATAGAAACAGAGATAGCAGGTACAATATGTCTAAAATATAGACTTAGGAAGTAAGCCTGTCAAAGAAAAAAATGGCAGAGAAATGAACTGCACAAAGAAAGACTAAAGGAAAGATAAAAATAAAAATTTTCACTTTCTTTTTTCTCAATTATCTTTATTAATCAATCTTGTTTGGTGTGTGTGCACTGCAGCTCAGTTTCAGACTGTCGTACTGAGGGTAATGAATGATCTCAGGGCAAGTCCATTTACACCCTAGGCTTATCAGTAAAAGTGATGGGTATGGTAGCAAGAATATGTTAATTGCAATAGAAAGGATATTTAACAAAATGACTAGAAAATTGGATTCTAATACCAAGTTTGCCACTGGCTAATTGTCCTGAAAGGAGACTCACTCACCACTACAGATCTTAGGTTCCTCCTGATAAATTTATAGGAAACCAGCAATTCTAAGAATTATTACAGCTCAAAATGACTTGAGTCTTACTTCTACCTCTAAGCTATGGCCAGGACAGAATATTTAAGGACTCTTCTGATAAAAGATCTCTGACTTGTAGTTGCATACAAACAAAGCATCCTAAGTATGTCCAGCCTCTTACATATGTTATATGCTTATTATTGCCTTGGATAATATATCCTGATGATCAAGGATTCAGGGTTTTTTTTTTTAACTGACTATATCAGAGATTTTTTCAGATTCTAAGAATGATATTTTCTTCAGGTCATTATTTTGAACACATCATCTTTACCCATCTATATCCAAATTTGCATATGTGTATGTGTACAGATCTGTTATCTACAGTTGAGTTTAAAACTGCATTGGGATAGATTATGTCTATTGAGTTAGGTTAAGCTAGGAGGAAATATGTTAAAGAAACAAGTCTGTGTTCCTTTGACAGAATCATTCCCTTAGTGGTACAAGAGCTCAATTTTATCAGTCAGACTTTTAGGGCTCTTGAAATTGACTCATGCTAATCAAATGACTGATGAATTCACAATAAGAATTATGAATTCAACAACTGAATACCTCTTATGAAGTCTGAAATAACTACCTAGTGTATTCTCTCCCATATGAACAACCAAATCCAAGGAGGCTTTTATATGCTTGAATCAGAGCCAGAGTGATAGACCTGGGTGATTTTCAGAATTTGAAGAGTGGTTATGTGTATTTTTATTGCAAATAGCTAAAACTTAAGGGGATACTTATGCTACCTAGAAGACTCTTCTTCTCTGGCTGTAGTCAGACACACAAAGACTTACTCTTCCTTACTATCTTCACTTCTGGTTTCCTTGAAAACTATCACTGTTTAGCTACCATAGAGGCCACTTTGACCTGGTAGACAACAATATTATTATATAGGTTAACTTTTCTTAAAATTTTAACTTAGCCCAGGACCGCATGTTGGCCATTTAAATGTCAATTAGGAGACTCCATCTGGAAGTGTTGAACTTGCACTTGGTTAATCAGAGCTTACAGAAGGTGCTGACTGGTACATTTATGTATTGGCCTTACTATGGGAAGGATGGGCATCCCCCAGGTTTTATTTTTGAGTGTCAGTGTGTTGATATTCTTTTATTGCTGTCCAGAAGCCTCAAGGATTCTCAGAACTACTGTATCTAGAACTAAATTGTATTTCTTACACCTTTGGGATCCTTAGATGAGCGATGGACTTTATCTATAATATCAAAGGGTTATTCCTTGTCAGCACTACTGAGCTAATTTTCTGGATGACTGAACAGGCAGAGATGAGTCTGTGAGGTCTGGAATTCCACATTCAAGAATGCTACTTCCAAAATAAGGACAGGGGCTGGGGATATAGCTCAGTGGAATAAGCACCTGCCTAGCAAGCGCAGGGTCCTGAGTTCAATCCCCAGTACCGCCAAAGACAAAATAAGGACAGATTGTGTTGTCACTTTAGAGTTACCCCAACAGCTAGAGAAAAAGTTAAAGCAGCTTCGCTTCATTTCCAGAAGTGTGTTTATGGCAACCACTTTGGAACCTACCCATGGGTCCACTGATTTCTTCCATCAGAGAGGACAGTTCTTTCTCCAGATCACCTCTTGACACTTTACTCCTAGTCTTGCTCACTTGATGATACAGCCATGCTGTTAGTATCACCTGGCGATACAAAGGGTGCTTCCACCAGAAATTTTTCCCTTTAGGTTCTCTCTGGATACCTATCAGATACCATGTGAGTTGCTTCCTGACTTTGCATAGGTTTCTGTTAAATGCAACCATCTGAGAAGCCGTGTTCACTGACCACCTCGTCTGAGATCCCAGCCCTGCTGCCTTGTCACCCTTTATCTCCCATGCTTCCTTCTTCTATATAACGCTTTTCACTATTCATTGTAATATATAGGTGTGTGTGTGTGTGTGTGTGTGTGTGTGTGTGTGTATATTCATTGTTTGTTTCCTACGAGAGTATAAGTTTCCT
>PVLD010013802.1:0-43718 GCA_004027595.1 Dinomys branickii | reverse complement strand
CCACATACCAAGTTTCCATCAGAATCACCTGGAGGAATTTACAGATATATCAGACTCTAGGGCTTTATCCTTGACTTATTGAAGCAAAATGTCTGAGGGGAAAATGTTAGGGCTCCTAAATTATAATAATCCCCAAGGTTTGAGATGTGCAGTAAGAGCCAGTGGTCCAACCCACAGTTTCAGGAGTACAGGAGAAAACATAAGATAGTAGTTACCATGAGGATATTAATGTCATCCTGGATTTGCCCTCTGACTTTGTCATTTGCTTGCTATTGTAGTTGTCTTAGTTACTTTTCTCACTGCTGAGACAAAATACCCAAAACAATCAAAGGTAACAGAGGAAGGGTTTATTTGGCTCAAGGTTTATAGAAGTTTGGGCATCACAAAGGAGAAATAGGCCATGGCATGCATATAGGTGAGAGCACATCAGCCCTCTTTCTTTGTTTTGTATGTTTGTATACTGCCCTAGAGCAGGTATAGCACTCAGACTGTTAATTCTTGCCACAACTGTGCCCAACTAAGAAGTGGACTGATGTAGGAACCACACAACTTTAATCCCAGCATCACACACTCTAGATCCAGGCACTTCTGTAAAGCCCCCCATGACTGCATGAGGCTTGGGGGGGTACATCTAGACACAAGCCATAACTATATTTAACAAAACCTTTGAAAGCCTCAGGTTCCTCATACTTAAGATGGGTAGGTAACAGTATCATACACTGCCAGAAACTCCAGGTTCCCAGGGCATATAAGAATTAGAAAAGAAAATTGTCTTTCTATCCCCAACATCAAAGGACTGTAGATTTATGGATGTAAGAGCCAAACTTTAGCACCTGCACAGTGGTTCAGTTCTAGAGCATCAGTCTAGAGCTAGGGCACAGGCTATTTCTAGACTCTTGTTTAAGAACATGAGAACCGTGAGTGTAGGCCCTAAATGGTTTTCCACTGGTGACAGGAGGGGCTGACACCTTTCAAATAGACAAAACTGTGAAAATGAGGGAATGACATCCACAGTCCGACTATATGAAGGACCCTTCTTTATCAAATGTTCAGGCTTACGGAATAAAGTCATCTTACATACCTGCCCACAGCTCTGTTATTTGAGCTGGAACATAACACAGGAAATGAACATTGCTTCAAGCTTAATTCACAGTCTCTGACACCATTATCTTTCTACTTGGCCTTAGGAAGAATTTCACTTTTTATCCCTTCTTGATAGAAACATCCTATAAAATCTGTTCAGCAGCAGATTATTGGAGGTTTGAGCAACCCTGTTCACCCGGTAATGGTCAAAATATTAACTATAAATAATACATTTGGTGTTAGTGAATATAACACCATTATAGTTTCGTAGTAATCCTAAAATTCTATTATATAAAGACTGCCTTGTATTCCCATGCATCTGCTTTGGCTATATTATTATTGTTGTTGTTGCTGTTATTGTTATATAATATTATTTATTTACATGAGCACATTTAGTGAGAAAAAGGGTCTGGCTTGGTGGCTACTTTGTTTCTAATTATTAATCTTGCATGTTACATATCACAGTTCGCATTTGGGCAGTGACACCTGTGTAGTTCTGGTTCACTTGATTTCCTAAGGCTTTGTGTTGATGTTTTTGAGAAAAGACAGAAGTGTCCTGTCATTCACAAGGTAGACTCCGGTGGTATAGACCCTGCACTGCATCAGTACTTCATGATCACTTGTTAGCAACCATAGTCACTGTGGCCTGTGTGTCTTTTCTTCCACTACAGTACAGCGCAGCTGCACAGAAGGTGCCTAAAGATGTAATCAAAAAGTCTAGAAGTTTCTGGGTGAGAAATTACTAGACGTAAGAAGAACACATTTCCAGTGACCCAATTTGAGATCAGCAATTAATTAACTATTCATAGATGGCACTTCAACAAAAGCCTTTGTCAATATTCTGAAATTTCTTTTATAGATTTGTGATTAACTTCTAATTATAAACTAATTACCCTCTTCATTATCATAGAAGATCTTGTGTGTTGACACAGAATCTATAAATGATGCCGACGAGACAAGTGTGGATGTAATGTGCTCCCTTGTTGTTTAATGTGTTTCTTTCTTCATATGAGCAAAGAAGGAAAAGAAGACAGTCCCCGTGTTACCTCAGCAGCAAGCCTGGCAGCTTGCGAATCCTGGTGTTAAAATGCAGTGACAGTATTTTCAGCAACGAGGAAAAGTGACTCCAGTGAAGTCTGATTTTACTTCAAAGAAAAATGCAAGGTGACTGAGAAGGGGAAAAATGACTATTGTTTTTATATAGCAGCTTTGGGGTGAATTACTGAAGTGGCTGTCTTAGAGCAGAAGGGAGTACGGCTGTGTGTGTGTATGAGAGAGAGAGAGAGACAGAGAGACAGAGAGAGAGACAGAGAGAGAGATATGGAAACAGGGACACAGAGGGAGATAGACAGAAGGAGACAGAGAGAGACAGAAACACAGAAACACAGACAGATAGTTTCCATGTGAGTATGAGAATTTGTCTGCCACTGAAAGAGACAAAATATTTGTTTCCTTAGAAAATGAAATGCAAGTTTCAAATAACAGAAAAAGAAAATGTTATCATTACTGAACCATATTCGGTAGCCGCTTTCTCACACCACTATAAAATTTGCTTCCTTTTTTTACAGTAAATAAAACCATCATCCCCGCTGCTCACTGAACACAACTTTCATTCTATAAACCTGAAAGTGACTTCTTGTTTCACTTATGTTGATAGAAAGACAAAGTAACACACCACAGTGTATTTGACCCAAGAAAACGAAAACCTTTAAATTCCCTTGAGTCCCACAGCACTGTATGGGAAAGTCTAGTGAATGTCAGGTACAATACACCCCCTTTGACATAGTAGGGTGGAGAGTCCGGTGTTATCTACCAGAATGTAAGTTTCTGAAAGGGCAGGGTTTCCCAGTGTCTGATTTGTTTACTGTGTAGTTCAATACTGTACTCAGTATAGTGTCTTGTTCACAATAGATGCTCAAGAAATATTTTTGGATTAAAATACATGTGCTGTTTTTGTTATCTGATGACTTTTCAGAGCCCCATTCTGCAAGGGAATACTCAACAACAACAGAACTTTTTATACTATTGCTTTCTCTTACACACACACACACACACACGCACACACACACACACACACACACACACGTGCACATACTCCTGACTGCTATGCTGTGAGATTTAAGGCTTTATTTATCTAGGACTCACAATCATATTTTATGACTCTTGAAAATAAAATACATAAAGAAGTATACAAAAATAATAATATCATAATGATGCATTAAGAGAAGATACGGAAAATAGTATCAGAAGAATCACAACTGGAAAAGAGACCTAGATAATCCCTTCCTCTGGATGGTGTTTAAAATTCTGCAAGGTGACATTTCCTTTAGGTTTTACAAGCCAAAAGCTTCTTGATGATGGGAGAAGATGACAGACCAGCCCTTGGGCCACCAAAGATTTTTATAACCCAAAGTTAAATATTATTGGCCTGGGAATATATTTCACTGGCACAAGCACCTGCCTGGTAATGCAAGGTCCTGAGTTCGATTCCAGATACCAAAATAAAGAAATAAATAAATAAAAATAGATATTATTTTACTTCACCAACCTTTGTATCGCTCTTCTATTTTTCCAGTACATATGAAGTCATCTGCTAAACATAGTTTAAATCATCAAGTGAAACAACCAAGAGTTTTGACCATGGAAAGAAGTCCACTTAATCCCAGACCAATCCAGGATCTGCCTTCTTTCTCCATAGTATTTGTTTATTCACTTTATCTCTCTAAAAATTGAAAATGAAAAACTTGCCAATCGAATGTCAAAGTTGGAAGCACTGGAGGGCATAAAAGGATAATTCAATGAGACTGTTAATTGATGATCCCCACTTACGTTATGTAAGAGGAAGGCTGCACATCTTCTGTTGCAGGACTGAATGAATTATTTTACTTGTCTCTAATGATAGTAAAGGGTATAATCTTTACATAGGTTTAAAACAAACTGCTGGAGAAGACAAAGGTTTTTCCAGGGGAACCATTCACAAACTTGATAAATTTGGCACAATTAGAATAAAGGCCAATAGATTTGAACTTCTCTAGACATGCTTACAAGAAAAGTTTACTAGAAGAATTTATACCTCTAGAACGACACTTGGAAACCTCTTCCATGCTGTGTTGACAAACCCTACAGGAAACCTAATTATAATGGGATGCTTGCTTGGTGAGCCTGGAATCATCGAAAGAGATATTAATCATGGAAGTCAAATGTTTATTGGCATCAGGCTCTGAAGATCTTACGTGCCTTCTCCTCAGAGGAATGCTGTAGGTCAGCCACTCTGGCCAGAAAGCCATTCTAGCTGAAGAGAATTTGTGCATGAGCTGCATGTGGTATGGTGAGAACATGGGCAAGAGGAGAACATATCATCCCATGTCCAGGATACGAAAGGGACACCGGGATCCCACAGTCTTCTTCAAAGGAATACCCATAGAGGAGCACCCAAAGACCTCCAACTTGATCCCAGCTCTTAAAGTTCCCACACTCACCAGCCATGCTAAGATGGAGACCAGACTCCTTAAACATGTGGGTTTGGTGGACACGCAAAATTCAAATCATAGCATATGCTGTCAAAATACCACTTACAATTCCTCCCACAACCATCGTCCACCGGCTTCCCCCTCAGCTCTCCTGCTTTGTTAACAAGCCACTTCTGGCTAATAGATTTTTTTCTCAGTTTCTGCCTCTTCAGATTTCCTTCTGACTGTGGCACATTTGAGGACAAATTATTCAGCATCCCAGGCTCCATGGACTCCTCAGATCCAACAGTTTTCCTTTCTGTATGGTTCAAATGCTCGTTTCCTTCACATGCCTTTTATTCTTTTCAAACTACCCTGTATCTAAAAATCCCAATTCCAACTACCCTTCTTCTTGATCCCCATCATCTACATACATAGTGTGCATCTCAGCAAGCTTTCAGCCCATCGGGATTCCCACACCCTGCCTCACCCACTTGATCACTACAGTTGCCCCTCCTGCTCCTCCCAGATTCCATGATTCTTCATTTTTATCTCTACTTTGCCCAAATGCTCTACAACCTTTCCCTCCTCTCTACATTTTTCCTTTTCCAGCAAAACTAAAAGTTTGCTTAATTTCCCCCAGCCTTTTGTGTTCCCATATCCCACTGAAGATCCCAGGCCCAAGGGGGGAACCCTCACATTCCTGAGATAAAATCTAGTTCCACTTTACGTACATGCTCTCACACCTGAAATTTGTTCTCAATACTCTCTGGAGATCTTGTGATTTTTTTATAGTCTCACTGCATGTTTTTCTGAAACAGGAATTTCATTTCCTTTCCTCTTTCCTTACATCTCCCACTGACACTATTTTACTTATATAATCAGCAAGTAATCTGCTCTAGAAATCACCAATGGATAGTAACTGTCAGATGGGAACAACACCGTCTTCCAAATAATAACACTTACATTTCTTGTCTCTAGTCTGTAATGGTGAAGGTCAAGTTCACATCTTCTCTGGTCATCCCAAGAATGACTCTTCCAGTGAAGCACACTTTTTGTTTTATAATCAATCATTTTACATTTGCTTACTCATTCTCCTGAGCGCACAAACATGTTTTGGTAACTCCTGTGTCAAATATACACACTCACACACAATAACCCATTGACCACAGAGCTATTGCCAGCCTCTGCACCAATTATCTGCCCTCTCATAACAGATTTCTTGAAAGAGTTGTCTGCCCTCAAACGCTGTCTGTACTTACTTATATTCAGACTATAATCCATTTCAATCTGCTGTTGTATTTCATCATCTCAGGTTTATTCGTGAGAACACTGACGACTCACCTGCCTAACCAAAAGACGCTCCTCTGCCCTGTCACACTGGAATCCTCTGTAGCATTTGACACGGTATTGCCATCACCTTCCTTTTCTGGCATCCCGCTCTCTGGACTCCAGCCTGCCCCACACACCTGCTGCCTTCCTCCCTCACTAACCATTTATTCTGTTCCTCTGTTCCCAGCTCCCCTTCTCTGACATCTCAATAGACAGACCCTGCAGGCTTCATCTTGAGCTGCCTTCTTGCTCCACGCATATTTTCCAGCTGTGCCAAAAACCATTTGACTGTAAGTATCATAAGTATTTTAATGACTTTCACATTTATTTCTCTAGCCCAGGCCTGTCCCTTGAAATGTAGGTTTAAGACACACCCAAATTCTAATTTGACAGCTCTAATTGGATAATTCACAAACAGTTGAGACTTCCATACACAAAGTATAACATCCCATGTCCTCCTCACTTCTGACTTCCCTGTCTCAGTTGGCATCATATCCCATTGACACTAATTCTCAAGCCAGGAATCCCCCATATCCAATGGATTTGCAAAGTCTCTTGGATGTATTTCCAAACATGGTTTTCTTGTGTCATTTTCATTCAATCCTTCATCGGCTCTCACCTGAAATGTTCAGTAGCATGAAAGGTAGTCTTGCCATTTGTAGTCTTGCTCATCTCAAATCTGTTTTTCTACTAACCCTAAGCATGTCCATGTAAATATGCATCAGGTTATGTCATTTCCTATCTAAAAGTGATAATTACTTTCACAACAATCAGATCAAACAACACTAAATCAGATCAAATTTCCCACCATTGCTTCCAAGACTATCCATAGATTAGGCCATTCCAAATACACTTCCAATTGCATGCTGTGTAGTAACCACACCATCTTCTTTCAATTCCTGGAAATACTAAACTTTAACCCTTCTTAGAATCTTTGCACATTCTCTCGCCTTTGCCAAGGATGTACTCCAGGGGCTGGGGATATAGCTCAGTGGAATAAGCGCTTGCCTAGCAAGCGCAGGGTCCTGAGTTCAATCCCCAGTACCGCAAAAAAAAAAAAAAAAAAAAAATTGCTACAAGGATGTACTCCATAATGTCCTTGTTCTTCATACTTCTCTTCCTAGTAATCCTTTAAAATAGTCTCAGTTCCATTGTCAGAGACTCCTCCTTGCCTATTCTATATAAAGCAGCCCTCTCCTTAACCTATTCCCAAGGAATCCAAGGTTGATTTCCTTAGTAATACTTAGCACAATTTGCAATTATTATGACATACATTTTAAGTGTACTTACTTGTATTGAATCTGTTTATCCATTGGGATTCAAATGCTTAATTGAGGGAACTTTGTTTGACCTGTTAACTCAGCATTGCATTCTTCATGGAATGTTTGGTACATAAACGTTTCTGAAAATGTGTTTCTTGAATTAATAAATGAATATCCTTAAAACTTAGACCTATGCTTTCATATTTGCAGCATTAATTGCTTTCAGGGGAAGAATTTTACAAGGAACAAAATGGAAAAATCTACGTAAGAGATTTAAAGTTAGACCTTCTCCTTCCATTAAACAAGGCCTTCATAGTCTCCAAAATGTTCTCCTTTTATGACTGTAGGAGAGAGGAGAGAGGAATGGGGAAGTATGTTTGGAAAAGGGTGGAGAAAAACACAGCTCTCTCAAGGGAGACATACATTTTCTAACTTAGAATCACACTGTCTGCAGATACAAGAGATCTTCCTTTTGTCAAGAGTTCTTATTTCTGCCAGTGATTCCTCTCTTCCATCACTTACTGTTTCTTTTCGTGTATTCCCAGACTAACAGACTCAGAAGGGGCAATGAGACAGAAGAAACATTCCTGCCAAATCATTTGCCCAGGAGGGGAGAAACAACAGGAGAGAGAGAAAAAAAAAAGGAACAGCAGAGAAAGCTGAATAGGGATTTTTTTAAAAAGTATAAGTCGGTCAACATTATATTTCTTTATTATTAATTCTGAACTTGCAAGCATCAAGGTAGAGAGGAAAGAGCACTGCTGGTATGCTAGTTTCCTATGGCTGCTATAACAAATTACCACAAATCCAGGGCTTTAAAGCAACTTAGATGTATTGTCTTAAAATTCTGCAGATCAGAAATCTGAAATCAGTCTCAGTGGGATAAACACAATGGGTTAGTAAAGGTATACTCTTTCTGAATGTTCTAGAAGAGGATCTGCTCCAGCTTTTAGAGGCTGCCATTTTTGTTTTGCCTATGGCCATATCACTTTGGTCTTGCCTTCTCCCATCACCTCTTCTGAGTCTGACCCCTTCTCCCTCTTACAAGGATTTTTGTCACTACCTCAGACCCACTCCAACACTCACGATAATCTCCCTGTCTAAAGATCCCTAACAATTGCATCTTCAAAGTCTCTTTGCCCTGTAAGGTAACCTGTTCACAGTTTCTAGAGATTAGGACATGGGCATATTTGAAGAATCAGTATTTGTCATATCACCACTGCATTTCAATTTTTAGTTTCATCATGTACATACTACACTGTGTCAGGGACTATGCCAAGCACTTTCAAATATTATTTCATTTATTCATCATAAAAATTCCTAAACTACAGGAGCTCTCATCTGGATTTTATATATGAGGAAACTGGGGGTTGGGGCTATGAAGCCACTTGGTTTTATCTTCCCATGTGTGTAATTCTGGTTGTAGGAAATATAAACCTTTGCTTAACACCAAATCCCACACACCTGACTGCTGCATGGATAGAGCTTCTATTACTTTCAGGCCATCAGGGAAGTCTATAAATGGCTTGGCAATATTTTTTGTATAGTACATGCTACTTAACTTGAAACAATCGTATGACACCTCTGAGTGTTTGCAATCTTCATGTGGCTATACATTCATATGCTCATTTGTCAAATATTTACGAAGGCCCAATATACAGCTAGGTACTGCACACAAATTTGAATACTTTACTAAATGTTACTACCCAGTTTGAAGAAAGTGATGAATTGGTTCAGAGTCCAAAGCGTAAAAGATGCCACGAGTATGCATCTTCATCTCTTGCTTCTTTTTCAGACTATGACCACCTCCCAGACATTTTCCTGGCTATTCTGATTTGTAGTTACTATCACTGAGAATGTTGAGGTTGTTATCACTGAGGTAGCAATATAGTGGTGACCTGATATAACACTTTGTTGAAATAGATTTATCTGTAAATTATATCTGACCAATGGCAAAGTAATGATTTTTGTATATTCTACCCTTCTATTGGATAGTTGGTAATTAAGTCATACTCTGAAGAAATCCAAAGAGCATGATTTTTCAAGCAACAATTGGATGCTAAAACTGGAGAAGTTTATTTGTCACCTTTTACTAACTCTGCTTTCCAACATGTGGAAACCAGGTGTATGTATGAGTGTGGGTAGTGAGTGGGTGATAGGTGGAGAAGGGAGAGGTGGGTGAACTCTGGTACTAGTGAAGAAATACTAGGGTAGAGCCAGACTTTATACAATCATCCACAGATGGACCTACCTATGCAGAAGGAAAAAGACCCTGTGTCAGCCAACTCATATATTGCTGCAAATACTCTCTATGGTTTGCAGTAACAGGCTTTTCATCAACTTCCTGTCCCTGTTTTACTCTTTCACTTCCTACTCTTTCATATCACCATTGCTTATCTTTGTCCTTGTTCCTTGTCTTGATGTTATCCATCAAAATATGATGAAGTTATATGTGGGTCTTTTGTCCTTTTCTCCAAAAAAAGGATCTATGAAACCAAAGATTCAGTCTTTGATATAAATCTTAGTACTGGAGTGTTGGTGAATGTATCATCCGCACCAGCTCCAAGCCAAGCTAACAAAGCACCCACATTAGGCTCTTCTGTATTACCATAGTGTTATACACCACTCAATAACTTGGTCCCAATTGTCAGGAGCTCACTAGGGTCCTGCAAATCCAATCTAAAAATCTTCATAATATAAAGAACTGCTTGGAGAAAGGGTTATGAGAAAAGTAAAGAAAGCAGAGTCTTCTTTGGATCCTACCACTGCTAGTAAGATTAGAATAGATCAGAGGAGGATTTCCTCTGGAAGATGAAATCTGAAATATCTTAGTACTGAAGAATAACTTCTCTAAGGCTTGAATGTGATGCTTTCATTTCAGGTTTATAGTCATTGTAGTCACCAATGTTAAATGACCAAACAAGTTTTATATTACTAAGTCAGGAAAGACAAACTAGAATGGCTCTAAATGAAGCTTCTAACAAGTGGTAAGTCCTTTATGTACTCTATTTTGTAACTGAATTCCATATAATTCTGGGCCTATGGAATTAACACAAAGTCTTGAGAGCATTGAAATAGATATTAGAAGAACTGATTTCCGATCTTTTGTTTTCTATGAATAACCAACTATGCATTATTTTAAATGATACAATTGTTGCAGCTTGTTTTTTTTCTCTGCAAAATGAATGAGTTAAACTAGACACATTCTGTCCTTTAAAACATTAAAAGTTATTGGTTAATTTCCTTTAGAAAAGGATTTATTCATTTATTTTAGAACTTACTTTGTAGGATATTAGTGAAAAATAGTTCTGTAGTTCAAACAAACATGAAAAGTATAGACACAAGCAAACTTCATCAGATTTTTTACTGCAGGATATTTCTGAACCACTAATATATATTTTTCCTGTGGTCATTTATTGAATAGACAACTATTTATTAAATACAGTGCATAAGTACCATGCATCAGACATTAAAATATTCTGTTGAAAAGATCAACCAAGGCTTATCTCTCTTTCATAGAGTTTATAATCTAGGTGGAAAAGTAGATATTTATCACATAAAACATACAAATGAAACATAAAGTTATAATCAACCTTCTTTGAACAGGTACCTAGTGGTATGAAGTATGCATGAAGGAGATTTGAATCTGCTTTGGGAGGATCAAGGAGAACATCCTCCTCTGTGATGCCACTGAGAATTGAAAAATGAGTTTAGATTGAGCTGGAAATGGAAAGAGATAGAACAACTTGTGGAAATGCCTGTGGTTACCATAGCATATCAGAAACAAACAAAAAAAAAATCTCTGAAAATGAAAGTCAATCTTCAATATTTCTCTCACTATTTGCTGTAGAAACTGCACCTACCCCCAAAAATATGAAAGTCATATTCCCCAGAAGACAGTTTAAATAACACTTCTTTAGGATAACTCAGTAGATTGGTACTATCTTGGATCCTGACTACAGGGACTTGTTTCTGAAATGCCAAGTGGGCCTTATTGCTTGTGTTCAATGGGCCAAAAGTAGGCTGCTTTCCCATGTGTTTGTAGATGTCTTTGCTTCATAATGTAAAAAAAAAAAGATACTGCGAATACAGAGTGGCGTTAGAAAATCTCCTAGCAGATTGTACACAATGCCGGTGAAGATTTTTATATGTTACTCACCTATGTAGAAGGTCCTGTACCTGAGACATCCTAGCAAATTCAGGAACTGCAACAGAGAGTGTGCAAGTACTGTGCGAAAGAGATGAGATGGGATAATAAGCAAGAAAAGCTTTCCTAAAATTTTACAGTGCTTTTTCACTTTCTGCAGAGGGGGAGGACAAGCAATTCTCAGAAAAAACGTAAGGATATATTTCTTTTTTCAATGTGAAGGAAAAAATAAAATTTTTGATAAAGCCAAGATTTTCTTCTGGCAATAATAAGGAGCTAATAGATCTGTGTAGTCTACCAGGGTATTATCATTGTGAACACTGAAGTGATATTATTCTTGTAAGGAGGATAATGTGAGATTGAGGATGTTTTGCATCTATAGAAAAGAAACACATAAAGGAAAACATCTATGTGGTTTACAGATAAGGGCTTATTTTTCTCCACATGAGTGTGGGGAGGCAACTATCAATTTTAGTCTAGGTGACTATTTCTTTAATTCTCCTTTCCTTTCCTTCATAGTCAAAGATGATTACCAGTTTCCCAAATATAACATCTACATTTAAAGTAGGAAAGTAGTTCTCCTCAAGAGACTCACTCAGGAAATCTCCTTTTAAGTTATCATCCATTGGGTCATGAGATATCCACAGCTGTAAGAGAGCTAAGAGGTGAAAGAATAGTAGAGACACTTGGACAAATCTTAATTTATCTCCTAAACCTAGGTGCATCATTGTTCAAAAGAATTAGCAAAGGAAAAGAAGAGAGAAGGAGATTGGGTAGGTACAAAATGATATTTACTCCAGGTACAGAATTTAAAGAGGTTGTTGTTGCTATTGCTGTTGCAATTACTTATGTTTTTGTTTTTGTTTTTGTTTTCTTTCTTTCCTTAGTCTTGTCCTGGAAATGTGAGGCCCGAAGTCTAGGTAAGTGGCTTTTTTGGTTGGATGTGAGATGTTTTCTGTAACGAGGCTTTGGCACCCAAGTTCCCAAATATTTCCTTTCCAATAATCCAATAGAAAACTTACTTAGTAAGTGCTTCATAGGACACTTATTAAAATATGTGTCCTGAGGTCTCCACCCTCAGAGACACTGAATCACTAGGTCTGTGTTTAAAAACGAAATCTGTCCTCATGACATTGCCCAGGCAACACCCCTGCACAGACCACTCGAAATGTTTGGTCTATGGAGAAGACGAGTCTGAGGACTGTCAGAACGTAAGGAGCGTGTTGGTTCTTTCTTCCCCACTGCCCCACTCATACCCACATTGAAATATTTCTCTATTGTCCTGAGGCCTGCTTGTCAGGGATTGGTCTTTGCTGCAGAGTAAATAAAAGAATAGTCCTGTGGCAAAATTTGGTGGAGAAGGCTAGAGCCTGTGGGAAACAGTTGTATGACAGGAGGGGGCACTGCAGGGAATCGGTCAGCAGTTTGGTGCAGGGTGAGATAACACGGACACCCAGGAGACATCTGGGAATCATGTACTCATTCCTAAAGGATTCTTGATTTTTTTTTAAAGATAAGGATAACACATTAACAAACCATTTTTAAAGATAAGGATAATACATTAACAAACAAACAGACATAAACAAAACAACACTCAAACAATAGAAGCAATAGAGAAGTTCAGACAACGTGATAGGAAATTAATAATTGTTGTTATATTCTAAAGAATTCTTGAAACAACCCGAGGAACAAAATCGGAGAAAATACTGCACTTTTTAGTTTAGGTAGGATGGAAGCTTTATATTTTGGTAATATAGCATTAAAAGAAATGACTCATCATCTCCCTACCAAAAAGACTAGAGAAGTCTAGGTACGTGAATTACAATGTTTCCTGATAAGCAAGAGTAAAAGAAAATGTGACAAGCATCAACAGAGCGCCCATTTGTGGGCTGCATCTTCCCAGTTACCGTGAAAGACAGGTATCATTGCGCCCATTTGCACTGGTGAAGCACCCGAAGTGTGGATCAAATAGGTATTTAAAACCACAACATTGGCAAATATAGTAGAGGCTGCTTTTGTGACAAGATCTTTATTTATTCCAGATCTTGTACTCTTTTTGTGACAACATTTGCCTCTGTACCTACATACTATATTCTGTTAAGTTAGAAAGTAACACTGATAGTTTTGGAATCTACCAAATACCTCTTGATCTGTTGCTGTTACCTGTTGAGATTTGTTCAGTTTGTGCCCGCTAATGGTAAAAGTACTTTCCCATCCTCTCTTCCCTATGGTCAAGTCTGGAATAGATGCACATTACAAGGATCCTGGGAGATTTATCTGTTCATAGAGGGAAAAAATGAGGGAGGTGAAAGATAATGCATGAGGAAGTTGCTCCAGGACTTCCTGACCCAGCAAGACCTGCACAGATTATTAAACAGTTTCAAGTGACTTAACCAGGACAGAGTGCCTCCAGAGAACAGCATGATTATTGCCACCACTGTCCCAGTGGGGGAAGCTGTATGACTTGTGTACTCTCCAGCTCTCTGAAAAAATGAAGAGAAACAGTTTCTAGTGGTGTTCATTTCTCTGGGCCACTGGATGAGCCCAACCATTCATAATTCTCTAAGGCACCATTGCTGTGGATACATTTGCCCACTGATTTGCTTTGTTGAGTGCCCAAGACTCTCAGAATAACTGGATGAGATATTCCTATAGAGGAACAGGGTAACTATTAAAAGTAAGGCACTGATTATTCACTGGTATATTAACCTGTTTACATTGTCTAAATAAATGTTGTGTAAATTCAGTTTATATCCACAGCAGATACAATAGGCTACTGTGACAAATAATGCTACATATTGGCGGCATTCAACTCTCAAGGTGTTCTGATTTCTGCTATATGTACACTGCAGGTTGGTTTCACTAAGGGACATAGATGCCGAAATGATATCATTTAGGATTCATAGTTCAGTGAAACAGATGGAAAGGGAGGTGTGAATTGCCTGTTAAATTTCACTGCATGCATTTCATTGGCCCAAGAAAATCAAAGGGGCTCCATCAACTTCAAGGTGGTAGAAGTACAGTTCTCTCTTGTGCTTAGAAGAATATGGAAACAGTGCATCAGTGAAACATAATAATGTCTGCTATAAAAATTAATGTGTTAGTACATAGAAGTCTGTCCATTAACTTTATCCAATGAGCCACAAACTAGAAATGGCCTCAGAATGTTTCTATTTACAAGTTGAACTTTACCATAGTGCCAATTCAAGTCCTGAGCCTGAAAGCAGACATTGCAGCAGGTTATTCAATAAGCCAGTAAACACAGGGACATTCTTGGTAGCATCTAATACAACAGATTTCCTTTATCACCACTAGTGTTATGTGTAACTTAACCTGAGACACAACAGTCCTGTCAAAATGTGAAATCACTCATTTTCATTATATATATATATATATATATATATATATATATAATTATAATTATTTTATGTCAAGCTTATATCTGAACTTCTTTCTTCATCCTGGTCCATTTTCCATAAATGGGAATCAATGGTCCAATATCAAAAACAGGCAGAATGAAAATACTCATACCATACTATTTGGTAATTTAAAATTTTATTGTCTTTCTCTAAAATTTTCAAACCAGAGTAGATTTGTCAAAAGGTTCTCATTTAAAAGCATTGATTGGCTATTTCTCAACAGATTATGACACCTCCTCTCACTTTCAGTAGTGAGGAGAATCTAGATGGGCTTCAGTTACAGTGAATTAGGGGATGGAGTTGTTCTGGGAAGCAATAGGTCTGTCCCCCACTGTGTACCTTTTATCTGGTTTTCATAGAGTAAAGAGAATAAGAAAATAACTATGAAACTTACTGTGCCACAGACTTGGTGCCAAGCAGTTCTAACCCCTGAGAGATCATGGGCTGGTGCCAAGAAGCTCATAAATTTGAGGCATAGAATGCACGATTGTTTGCATTTATACACATATCTCTTTTCAGAAGAAACTTCTTGGCTTTCACCAAATTCTCAAAGGGGTTATGATCTATAAAATATAAATAATCTCAATATGAAAATAAATAAGAAATGTGAAAATAAATAAGATGATTCCAGAAAGGTCTATGGCTCTAGAAACTTAAACACCTATAGTTTTACATCGCTATAGCACAAGTACATTTTGCTTTACAGAATGGGTATGTTTCCAGAAGTCAGATATAAATCAAACAATATTTAAATCATAATAATAATGATGTAAATTAAATAATATTTTGGTAAGATTATAGTCTGTTTTATAAATTATATATATGCTCAAATTGTTCAGTAGGCACACATACACACACTCACGTTCCCAATCCTACAGGTCACAGAGACCAGGTCAGTGTGCTCCTTGCTACATACTTTCCTGTTATTTCATGTCACTTCCTTAAACCAACCTGTTCCCATAGTCTAGGGTACTGTGCCAATTTCCTCATCATTCTCTGAATGACTGGGACCTCTAATTCAACACTAACATTCCTGGCAGCCTACGTAAATGTAGTTTAATTTATGCCTGACAGAAAATAGTAATGTTGTTTGTTATCACCTAATGAAACAGTTCATTTCTATTGTGTCCCTTTATTCCTAGGACTTATACTTACCCTACATGGAAGTTTTCGTTTTCTTTAGAAATTTCCACATAAGGAACATCAAGCATAAAGAACACACACCTAAAGTCAAGTTGCTGGGTTTAATTCCTGGCTTCATGCTGGAAGTGCTTCATACAGCCAAGTCACCTATCCTCTCTGATCCTGCTTCCCATTATAGGAGGAAGTAATATCATTTCTGGTAGCCAAATATTGGAAGACTACACAAATTATTATATTAAAGAAAAGGATGTATTTGAAGAAAATGCTTAAGTACTTAATAAATGTTACTTGAATCCAATTCAACTAAAAGTTGGAATATTTCTCAGTCTACTTTCCAACTAGTTCCCCTTGGATCTAGAAACAACATTTGAAGAACCTATTTTCAGATTTTCCCTGATAGGCTTTTTGGAATTCTTTTGAACAACTATGATATAATGAAAACTAGACCAAAGTCTTGGCTGTTTTCACCCTACTTGCCGTGCAAAGTAATGGCTGTATATGAAAGAAATCTCTCCCACATTACATTAGGAAAAGACTGAGCTCATCAGCTACTTCATATGACGTATTGAAAATATGTAAAAATTCCCTAATGTCTTTTTTCCCTACAATGCAGAGGAAATTATGGAAGACCTCAATGTTTTGTGATTGCCATATGATGTCAGTATTTCACCTGGCTCAACTCAAACTGAATACATTGTGCATATGACTTTGAAAACTATAAATCATGTTTATGATTCCAAATATCATCAGATTAATTGTGACACTGGGAGCATTCTATTGTCAGTACCTCCCAGGTAAACAGAAGCAGCTTCTTCTCTCACAATGGTTGGCATAGTCTTTGCTTTCTGCCTCTCCCCTTCGCTTTGTGCACTGGCACCATGCTCCTCCTAACCTCAGCGGGCTGCCATCTCCTTCCAAGAGTCCAGGATTAGGTCATCAGTGCTCTTTCCCACGGCCTCTCTGCTTATCCCCATGAAAATAATCACAGGTAAGATTGGTGACCTTTTTCATAGTCATCTCTCTGTGGCCCTTCATTTTCTCAATTGCAATATCCCCAAACAAACTCGTTCTAGTTCAGAAACCAATCCTTCTCTCCACTGTCAAATAGAGTTGCTCTTTGCCAGCATCTGACAACTGAAAATGCCCCTCTCTGATCCTACGTTCCGTATCTGTGTCTACTTTATCATTTCCCTCTGGATCTGCCCCTTCCCGTCTTCCGACGCAATCGTTCTTCAAAGTCAGCTCGCTCGTGAGAGACCAAAATTAAACCAGCGCTTTTGAGCACTTCATAAAATCCCCCAGAAAATGAACCACAGCTGGTAAAAGCAACAGCAGTCATCAGCTCTCTAGAATTTGCACCCTTACCTTTTGCAGTTCCCCATCACCGACACTTGTTACGTCCATCACCCACATTATAAGGCCCACTGGCAGGCTACTGAGAATTCCTGTTGAATCCATTGACTGGCTCCAATACACTGAGTTTTCGAAAATTCAAAGAGAAAAGAAGACATTTTAAAAAATATTTATTTTCTATTTTTCAAATGCTTTCTAAAACCCCACTTCCCGGTAATTAACAGTTATTTGGATTTAAGCATAAGTTTTACTGACTTTATTACCTTTTTCCTACAACACATACAGTGCTTTTCTTTCAGACTCATTCACGATTTATTTTATTATGGCAACATAACAAAATTTCCCATTTTAGCCATTTTTAATTGTACCATGTTTGGGGCATTATGTTCATTCACAGTGCTGTGTAAACCGCCCCACCACCATCCATGTCTAAATCTATTCAAATCCCGAACTGAAACACTGTGCCCCTTACATACTAATCCCCCATCCCTCCTTTCATCCCTTCCAGGCAGCCGCCATTGCACTTTCAGTCTATGTGGATGCCCTTCCCTCGAAAGCTCCATGGATTTGACGACTGTAGACATACAATATTTGACTTTTGACTGGCTATTTTCACTTAGTGTAATGGCTTCAATTTCATCCGTTTTACACCAATTTCAGATACTCATTCCTTCCTATTTAAGACTGAATTATACACACACACACACACACACACACACACACACATGCACACACACTATGTTTTCATAACCCTTTCACTGAACCTTTTATTTTAATAGATCTCACATTGGAGACTTTTAACGAATAAAGAACATGTATAAGTCTTGTATCCTTGTTAATATGATTGGTGATTTAATTTTGCCTCCTATATGAAGGATAGACAATATTAGCTTCAAAATCTGTGTCTTCATACAGTTTGCACCCTGTTCCTCTTTTTCTCTCTCTTTCTTTCACTCTTCCTCATCCCTCTCTCTCTCTCTATGTGTCTGTGTCTGTCTGTCTCTTCCTCTCTCTTGACATGATGTCTTTTCATTTTATGTGGTTCCAAAAAGAAAATATATAGACATAAACCCATACTTCCAATATTCATTCTAAATGAGCCATTATAAAAGTTTTGGAGTCCTTATCGCTCAGGGAAATATTTTACTTTTTCCTATTTTCTCTCACTCCTTCTGGACAGGAATTGAAAGGACTGGCATCAGACAGACATTGGATGTCAACAGTGACTTTCAACATTGCCCTCAAGGGTTCTGTCCCTTTGCCAAAGTTATCTTTATACGACTTATATTTCTTCATCATCCAATTCACTATGCAGGAATACTTTTTCAATATTTCTTTTTAATAATATCTTTTTCTTATCTATTAAAAAACATATTTCATCTCCCTAAATGTATTAATTAAAAGTTTAGAGAATTTTTCTCTTTCTCTCATTGTATATGCATTCTTCTAGACATTTTGTGCACTGTATATAGAAAGAACAGTAGGTAGGTGCTAGACAGATAGATAGACGATTGATAGAGAGATAGAGAGATAGAGGACCACATTCTTCACGGTAGTTGTTTTCCTAAAAGTCTGCCAGTTCTCCCTTCCTGCTCATACTGAGGAGAGAAACACTGACAATCTTAGCAAACGTCTGGGGGACATCTTGAAAAGAGTCTATGTTGGTGAGCAGAGATCTTCAGTTTTCAGTGTCTATACCTTTTCCCTTAGACCAGTCGGTTTCCCTGGAGAGCGATGCTGAACACATGATCCCAGACACAGTCTCCTCCCTGCACACATAAGCCAAAGGACCAAAGCTGAGCAAGAGTAGAAGAGGAATGAACCGTGAGCCTGGTGCCCACATTCAGGGAGCCCAGGAGAAGACGCGGGAAGGAAGGTGCTCTGTAAGTCTTACACATCCTTCTGGGGTTCTCTACAGTAGCTCACTTTTGTGTCCAGCTGCGCTTAAGGTCAAGCTTCTCAGCGGCAGTTACTTCTGAAAGTAAGCCTTGTTCTTGGGCCTGATTAGGGAAGTACAGACTCAACTACCAAGAACAGAAGAGTGTATTGGAGATCCGATGGCTCCTTATGCAAGCTTATACCCTTATAGCTCACAATATCCTTCAGGGGCTTCTGGTGCTTTTTTGTGAGCATTTCCAGAGCTCTTCATACACACACGGACTTCCTTTTCTTCCCTTTCTACTCTGCATGCTTTGGTTTCTGCTTTCTCTACTCCATTGCGATTGATTCCTCTACCTCTCATCTCTGAAACTTTACTGATATCTATTTTCTACTCTTATCCCTTCTGCTCCTCTTTTTTTGTTATTTTCATTTTTTATTCAGTTACAGCTATTTTGAAAGACTTCAGGAGAAAGTAATGATAAATACTTTTGTTCATCCTTCCTAGTTTAACTAGAGCCATTCATTCTATTTTTTTCTTGTGTCTAGAATTTCCCTTTGACTAGGAAATATTCAATGTTAACGCCAAGGAAAACAAAACATCTCTTTCATTTCTTCCAAGTGTTTGATTTTACTCATTTTATTAGATTTCTCTTTTTTTTTTTTTTTTTTCCGTCTTCTTGAGACAGGGTCTCACTATGCAGTTCAGGCTGGTCTTGAGCTCACTTTATAGCCCAGGCTGCTTTTGAACTCACAGTGATCCTCTTGCCTCAGCCTCCCAAGTGCTGGGATTACAGGTGTGCACCACTATGCCCAGCTAGATTTCTGATTCTAAGAAATGTGTAAGACTTTAGAATTGGTAGGCATCCTAAAATACCAAATTCATTCTTTTCTTAAATATATATTCTCTCTACTGTTTTAATTGTTGGTATTTTCAAAAATATCTAACACAAGACAGGCATCTATCTGTGAAGTCATTCTGAACTCTTTGCTTCCCTTAAGACTCATGTTCAAAATCTTCCCAGCTCTATTTGTTTCAGCTCATGAAAGTCCATTGAGTGAAGCCAGTCTCACCGTCTCTGCATCCATCGGTCCTTTGTTCTCCGTCTTCACCACCTTTCACTGCTCCTCCCTCTTTAGAACGCAGTTTACAAAGTCAGCTCAAGGAAGGGATGCCTCCCTTCCTTGCTTTCTTTGACATATCTCCACAGTTCTTGTAACTTTTATTCTGCGTCGCTGTGAAAATTTATTCTTGTTTTGACGTACTCCTTCTCCAAGAGTACCACGGTTTCTTCTGCAGTATGATGTGATGTTACTGCTCTCCATGGCCAAGACAATGGTCAGACTTGTGGAGATATTTGGTAAATAGTATCACATAGAACACCCATGCAATAATTTAAAAGTATAGTACCTGTTAGAAAGTGGTTAAAATAATAAGAAAGCATACTTTCTTACATATGTAGAGACAGCAAACTAATAAGAATACCATGTATCTTTACCTAGGTACAAAATTTTTAAAAAATGATTGTCCAATACAGTAAAGGCAGGTGTTACTGGGCTAGAAATCCTCTGGGTTCATTTAGGCAGCGCTGTCCCTGGCACACTATTTGGCGCATCTCCTAGACAGACGTGTCAGTGACTCCATATGCTTCCTTATGAGATTTTATAGAGCCTACTTAAAGAAAGGGAACCTAAAGTGCAGTAGGAAAAATTTATTGGTAATGTTGTAAATAAAATATGTTTCCTTTTGCTGGAACAATCTCAGCAAATCTATCTCCTGCTCTGATGTCAGGTAGGAGTTTCTGAAGGCAGTCCCCAGAGAGCACTTTCAGAATGGGGATCAGACATACATCTTTCCCAGGGCACCATTAAATTAGACACAGTCACAATTTGGACTGAGACAAAGTTAAACCTTTTTAAAATATGGGTTTTTTGATAAGACCCAAGAGGAGTAAATATATACCTATATTTCAAACCAGATTGCATGCTTTCTCTGTTCAAGGAGTCAGCATTTTTCATGTGTCTTTCTTAAGGGCTGATGCTTTGCTAGTTGTGAACTTCACCCTGGTCCTTTCCATAGCAGGGCTGGTTTGTCAGCCCACACCTGGCCTAGGCTTACCTAAGAATGTCTCAGCTAATGATCCTCCATTCAGCAGATTTGCTCTGTGAGAAACCACTTTCTTTGTGGATTGTTTTTGGATCTTTTCCTCTCTCTCTTCCTGAGATAACTTTCTCCAACTGTGGATTTTTTGCTTCTTGATATATTTTGCCAAGAAATGAAGGATCTTAGAGTTTGGGAATCTGGGAATAAAAGAGATAAGTGGGTCAAGGATTTACAGATACAAATACACCTAGTTAATTGTTGTGATTCTTAAAATGTTTTTCACACATTTGATTGTTTCTGGACCAATACAACACTATCACTCAGGTTTCAGAAAGGAAAATATAATAGCTAGCATATTTGTTGAGCATTTATTTATTGTGTGCCCTGCACTGAGTAAAAGCCTTTCCCTATATCCTAAATTTAATCTACACAATAAATTGTAGATGTTATTTTAATCTTATTTTTGTAGATGAAGAAACAAGGTTTCAGGAAGTTGAAGAACTTGCGCAAGGTCCTTCAAATGATAAGCGGTAAGGCTGGGTGTGTGGTGCACACCTATAATCCCAGCACTCCTGAGGCTGAGGCCGAAAGACTGCCAGAAGTTCAAGGCCAGTCTGAGCCACATAGTGAGTTCAGGACCAGGCTGGGCTACACTGGGAGATCCTGTCTCCAAAACAAAACAAAAACAAAAACAGAAACAAAACAAAAACTAATAAATGGTAAATGGAGTTCTGCTATGATATGAAAGTTTACTCCTTTCCAAAGTTCATATAGAGAAAGCTAATCATTAGGCCAACTGTTATGGTTTAAATGTGTCCCCTCTCAAACTGAATTGTTACCAGTGTGATAGTACTAAGATGTAGGGGCTGTAAGAAGTGCTTAGGCCATAAAGGGTACTTCCTCATTAATGAGATTAAGAATCGTATGAGAAAGGCCTCCCTTCTCACAGCATTTGGATGAATGGAAAAAGCAAAACAGTAAGGGGTTAGGAATGACAAGACCTGGTTAAATACAAATGATGAGTGACAGAAAATATTCATGGAAATGAATTTCTAGTGTTTTTGCAAGGGGGTGGCTGGATGTTCCATTTTGAGGAAGGAGATTAGGATGCAGCAGACTGGCTGGGAAAGTTGGCAAGACCTGTTAATAGTAAAGTCCACAGAACCGTTTCCATAGTCCTGCACATGGAACCAGTCAGAGAGCACTGTCTTCAATTCCTCTCAAGCAAGTTGTTCACAGGAAGGTCTGGACCTCACATCAGCCTGAACAGTGTGTGACACAAAAATAACAGTCACCATGGAGCCCTCTGCTGCTGTGTTCTTTTGCAGCAGTCTATACTCATACTGCAGTTTACTTTTCTTTTTTTACTTTTACTTGGCTCTAAGTCATTCTGCAAAGCCTGTTCCTTTTCCTACCTTTAATAGATGTAAAACCTTGCCACTGCTTGTACTTCTCTTGACCAATTCTTTACTTAGTATAGAAAGACCCTACAAACCACATCTCAAAGGAGACCTTAGCACCCTGAAACCCAGTAACACTTCCATATACGCCTTAATGGTTTTTGCCTATTTTTGCATTAAGGCAATCATCTTGTGATACCTGAATGGCTCTTTTGCAAGCCCATCTTCATTGTTAGGCTGTCATCTCCTCGAAGGCGGTGAGCATATCTAATTTACTGCCATATCCTCGAATCCTAAATGTTTGTTGAACACGGGTGAGAATAAATTAAACATGACTTACCCTTGGGCCAGGTGAACATCAATTCCTTTCTTTGACATTTGCTCCTCAGGGCACTTTCCCTGTACCAACTTAGAGTTTTGCCAGAATGAGATCCTTTCAGGTTAGATTCTGCTTGAAGGGAATTGCTATTATTATCACAAACATGAGCATAGGCCTGGAGGCCTACGTCCTAAATAAAATCAGCCTATGGACAAATAGCAACCTTAACAGGAATTGAGAATACAAGGCTAGAATTGGTGCTCTACTCCTCAAGCCCCTCAGGCTTGATGCCTTCCGAAGCATCATTGCTAAGCCCTAAGTGAATAAGGCGAGGTCTGAGAAAAAGTGAGCTGCAGACAGGTAATAACTACCAGAGTCTAATAAACTTTTTCCTAAAATTTCTGTGAAGCAAAATGGATCAGCTTCCTTTCCTTATCCTGGCAGAACAAAGTCTAACAACAGCTGTGTATGTGTGTGTGTGTGTCCATGAACGTGTACATATCATCCAAGTTAAAATAAAGAAATTAGCAAGCCTGTTTATCCTATTGTCTCACTTTCCTAATTTCCTAATTCAAGTTCTTTACACACACAAAATCATATCTTCTTAAATAGGAAACATTGTGATTTTCAGTGACAGTTTAAAGCTTGAATTTGTCATTCTCAGGGGACACATTTGGTACAACCTTTATTTTTCTCAAAGTAGCAACCTGCAGCTCAACAGAACTGAAAAATTGCTTCTATTATATGGGAACTTCAATTTCTAATAACAGTGCAATAGAAAATAATCATTTCCCCTGACCATTGAACATATTTACTGAGCAAGAAAAGACACTAACCAATGCCTGCAGCTACTTATACAGGACCAGCAGCAGACATACAGCAAAGGGAAGCCTGTGAAGAAGATTAAATAGTCTAATAACTAGTTTTTCTCCCACTACCCTCTCTAACTTCTCACCTGTTCCTTCTATTCTTTTTTCCTGAAAACTCAAATTTATGCATTTGTCTTCCATATCAATGCTTTTGACACAGAGAACAGATGCTGTGTTATGAGGATTCTCCCTCTTTTTTGACCGATGTTCTTCATACAGCAGTCTCTGTTCTAGAAAACGTTGGGCACTTATCCTGGCTCTCCAGGGAGGGAGAAAGACAAATCAATAAACATAACATATTAGAATCAGCTACAGTATTGCCATTGAGCAGGTACATAGTCCCTCACTATTATTTAATATTATCAGCTGAAGTTCCATGTAGAGACTTTGGGTCATGTAGGTTTAAGATCAAGTTCAACTCTCACATCCACTAGTTCTGTGACTTAGGGAAAATAATTAGACTTTTCAGAGCCTCAAGGCCAACCATTATAACTGGAATATAATAGCTGATTTAGGTACATAGTGTATCTGAAACAATATTAGGCTTATGCAGGTTTCCTATCATTTAGTAGCTGATATTAATGTCATTAAATCCGGCCCTCCATTCACATAGGAGGCTCTGTTATTTTCTGCTATTGGTCTGTATCTCTTCTCTCATTAGGAGTAGATGACACAATCTGAGGTTGTCTTTCAGCCAGCATCCTCTACCAGCCACCTAGGTACTCAAAGCTCTGGTTTTGCATAAACGGAATTGACAAGAAGACTCCTCATTACCTCTGTTCACACCCTCCAAAATTACAGACCATGTTGCTGTGATAAAATCCCTGAGAAAAGTAATCTAAAGGAGGGAAGATTGTTTTGGCTCATGGTTTCACAGCTTTCATCCCAGTTAGCTGGCTCCAGAGCAGAAACGTCATAATAGAAGAGCATGACAAAGGAGATCTGCTCACCACAAGGAAACCAAGAAGTAGAGAGCAAGCAGAGCACTGGACAAAAGACCCGCCCTTCAAGAGCATACCCCTGGGCACCTACTTCCTCCAGCGAGGCTCCACCCCCAAATAACTCATCGGCCATGAACTCATCAGTGGGTTAATGCACTGGTGGAGTTAGCTCCCTCACAGACCAAGCACCTCCAAACATCTCTTAATTCAATCAAGTTGACCGTCAAGATGGACAGTCACACAGCTGTCCAAGGGAACACTAAGATGGTTCCTTTGCAAAAAGCTCAGCCATCTCTAAGGGGCAAAAGTTCACTCAGCAACAGAATCATAGAATGAGATTTGTTCTTTCATATTCTGCTGGAACTTGATATAGTTATATATTAACTTACCTGCTTTTTCATCTTATATTTCCAAGAAGTAGCTTAAGTGTTGAATATGTCCTCAATATACGTTGATTTGACCATCTTTCTTAAGCTCTGAGATAGTCACTCCTCTAAATCAAGAATTTAAAGAATAAGTCCTAAATAAAGGCTTTGAAGACTCAGTAGACCTCCAATATTGTCTATTTTGTTGTTTAACCCAGTCTCCTAAAATATCCACCCATTCCTAATTGTTCCATGTATATGATGAAGCTGGCCACTCTGATTATGTGTAACACCAGCCAAAGCTGTTTGTGTCCTCATTCGTAGTACGTTCGTTATGACCAGGTGATGTATGTGCATGACGTCTTACTTCTTCTGCACCCCTCCCTCTGTCTCTTTGTCCCCTATCATTTCCTAAAGGTGTGTCTCTGTATTTCATACTCTCTATCTTTTATTTTGCTCTTTGATTTGTTTATATTTGGGTTTATATAAAAACCTATGTGATTTTTAAGCTTATGTATCTGCTTTATTTTACTTAGTATTATGGTGTCAAGGTGCATCCGCTTTCCTGCAGTTGACTCAAGTTTACCCTTCCCTATGTCACAGTAGCACTGTACTCCATTATGCCTAAATACCACATGTTATTATCTTTTCATCTGTTGATGGACATACAGACTGCTTCCAAGATTAGCTGTTATGAATTGGGCTGCTGCCTACGTCGGTATGCATATGCCATTGTCATAGTATGTGTTTTACTCTTTTGGGAAAAGGAGAATACCTGGGACAGATGGAGTATCTGTTTTAAAATTTTAAAGAAATCTCCATATTAATTTCCATAATGTACTAGTTTCCATTCCCACCAATAGTGTAGAGGGGTTCCCTTTTCCCCACAGACTCTCAAACATTTGTTATTATTTGATTCCTTACTTTTCTTTCTTTTTTTTTTTTTTTTTTTTCTTTTTTGGCACCGGAAATGGAACTCAGGTACTTGCTCTTGCTGGGTAGGAACTGTGCCGCTGAGCTATCTCCCCAGCCCCTACACTGGTAAATTTTTGTCTTTTGTTTTGATTTTTTTGGGGGGATACCAGGAATCAAACTCAGAATTCCTGTTCCACTGAACTGTGTCTCCTGCTCCTTATTTGATTTCTTGATGACGGCCATTTTTTTTCTAGAGAAAAGGTGTTGTGATAATTTGCATTTCTCTAATGATCAGAGATGTTGAACATTTTCTTATGTATTTATTGCCATTTATATTTCTTCCTCTGAGAAGTATCTTCATTTTAGTTGCCTGGATTTTTTATTGAGTTTTTACTGGGGGTGTCTAATATTTTTGAGTTCTTTGTATATTCTAGGTAGTAATCCTCTCTCCAAAGTGCAGCTAGTAAAAAATTTTTCCCATTCTATAGGTTATCTCTTTACTGTGCTCATTATTTGCTTTGCAGTGTAGAAGCTTTTTGATTTGATATAATTCCATCCATTGGTTCTTGATGCTATTTCTTGTGCAATTAGGGTTTCATTCAAAGAGTCTTTCCCTGAAGTCTTTCCCTTTGACTTCAATAGTTTTACTTATCTTATCATCCAGCAGGTTAAGTGTTTCTGTTTTAGTATTTAGATCTTTGAACCATCATGATTGAAAGCTTTTAATTGTGCCATACTGGAATTTCCATCTTTTCACTAGCAATTTGTTTAAACTACCACCTGGTGGTACTTGATTTATGGCTTTAAAATCTGAAAATCCTAGCTCCCCATAGTCCAGACTAACTGGATCACAAAGAATGAAATGCATTTGGAACACGTTTTAAGTTAACTTATTCTATTTCTTCAAGTATTAAGAATTGAAACAGCAAAATTTGATTTCTGTTATCTTGTAATAACAATTTTGGTAAGCACTTACCTAAGGTACACTCCTGATAAAAGGTATCAAAAGGGCCCAGAATAAAGCTCTGAAATTGTCTTTGACATAATTTTAGAATCTTTCCTTCTTTCTTTCCTATGAAATTGGAAATTATTACTTGTCTTGATTGTTTTACAGAGTACTTAAGAGGACTCAATGAAATACAGATGTGAAAATGTTTATAGTCTGTAAAGTAATACACAAATATTAGTTACTAATGCCTTTCTTACCACTCTCAATCAAGCAAGACAGAAAAGCCTCTGAGAAATACATCTTACAAGATGGGAGGATTTCCATGTTTATCACTGTGTTCAGAATGAGTACTCATGAAAAGACATGCAGCTTTCATGGTACTGGGCATGAAAATGTTAAAAAATGAACACCTCTGCATTCTGGGCTCCCAAAGTCAGGAAAAATGAAGCTATTTACATTTATCCACATAAAATCAGAAATATGACAGCAATTATATTTTTCTCAAAGTGGCAAACAATTTTCAATTTAGACTTCAATCAGAAGTCCAAATTCCTCCAAACAAAGTTTCAACTACGTGGTCCTTTATCACATTATGTTGGAAAACAATGTGTGCATAACCACGGAGACCAGATTAAGAAGGAGCAAAATGGCGAACCACACTGTTATTCCTCATCAAAAAGGAGGGGGAGCTTCTGTTTTCTAATGTTTCACAGGTGCCGCACTTGATCCATCATCCCACCAGAAACAACCAGAAACCAGAACAAAATATACAAAACAGTAGGATTCAGGCAGTAGATGACTTACGACCTAGCAATGTGATCCCAAGAGACAATAAACAGGGGGTGTCCTCAGAATAATTTGAATGTCTACCTGGAAGCACTTTCAGACACGAATCTGGGAGGAAGGAACAGCCCAAGCACAATGAAACTATCCCAGGACATTGAGGCAGGAAAGATTCGAGCTGATGAAGGTTAAAGGGGTGGAATTCACAGGAATAGTCCTAAAAACGACAGAGATATACAAGAAAACAACTTCAGAAGCCTGTATAAGGATGCCCTTGCATTTATGGCCAATGCTAGGCTGTGAATGTAAACATTGATACTTCATATGTCAGTCAAAGAATGACTTCTATCAGAAGTTGTGAGCTGCATAATTTCAGGAGTTCACATAAGCTAGAAAGTATGTCTGTGTGTGTATGTATCTACACAAACATATGAGTATACATGTGTGTGTGTATGCACACACACAGACTCTGTTATTATGTATTATATATATATATATATATATATATATATATATATATATAATGAGAGAGTCTGAGATACAGATAGAGAAGAATCAGCATGTGATATTATTGGTATATGACAATAGAATCTATAAGAGTATTCCAAACCTGCAAAGAAGGAACTTGGACCAAAAGATAGACTACTCTTTTGATAAGATGCTTGCAATAAACTAGAACTCTATTCTGTTAAGACATAATACTCAGTGTGGAATCAGAGACTCACAATAAATCTTGGGTTGGTTTAATAGAGTCCTAAGTTATAATCATCAGGTTATTGCTATAAATATAGACTTTATATAATTATTTTAGAGGGAGTTGAAATTATAGCCTGGAATGGAGAAAACTAAATGAGCACAAAGCTAATATTTAGCTGGTGTGCATCAATTCATTTCTGTCAGTCACTAATTAACGTACTTCTACCTTGACCCTTTGAATTTTCTAAGGGAGCCACCTGAATTTTCAGTTTTCTCTAGGACCTCCTGAATCAGCCTGGAACCCAGGGCTTTAAGGATCGAGAAACTTCTAGCACTCTCACACCTGGTTTGATTATTTATTGCTCATGCTGTTTTCAGCCTGTGAGTGTCCATCTTTAATGAAATGACAGCTATGAACAGCCAAAGATCACAACCTAGCTTATGCCTAAGAACTGGTCAATGTGTCTAAACATTATATCAAACGACAGAGCTGACTTAGGTGTAGAATTTCCTATGTGGTCAAAATTGTTCTTATAAAGGGGGTTCATAAAAACAACAGAAAATCTGGTCTGTTTCCTGTGGTTAGGTTGCTCCTCACAAACACCTAGTATTTGCTTGGGAAGTAAGTGTCCTGTTCAATTTTGGAGCTCTCAGAATCCAATCCACCCTAAGTTTCTTTCCCTCGTTAAACATTTGCTGAACATACACTGTGGGTCTGATGTGATGCCAAAATGCAGGAAAAGAAAAGGAAGGAATGTGTCTTATTTCCTTTCTCATTGTGGAGACAAAATATCTGACACTAGCAAGGTAAAGAAGAAAGCTGTAATTTAGCTTGTAGAGGTTTCAGTCTATTCAGCTGGCTCTGAGGCAGAGAGACATGGCAGAATGGCAGTGAAAAAAAGGAAGAGCTCACAGCAAGGCAAGCAGGAAGCATCACCTTCTTTCTTCTTTCTCTTTTTATTCTTTCAGATTATAAGCCTATTGGTTGGTGCCACTCACATCCAGGGTGGGTCTTCCCTCTTCAGTAAGTCCATAACCAAACCCAGAACTATGCTAAACCCATCAGTGGATGGATCCAGCACCACATATCCATGATCCAGTGACATCCCCAAAGTCTCACCTGTGTGTGCATGAGATCTGGGGGGAGAACTAGATATAAGTGACAACAGAATGTATAAGTTATTTGCTTTCTTTGGTAACTTCCACATGACCCATATGCTAAATGATCTTTAAGGAATAACAGTAAAATGTTTAGCAAACTATCAACACAGGTTGTTTTAAAGTCACTGAACTCCAATTACCATGAAAACAAGGTTTGGGTCTTACTTACACAGCTGTTTACTTCTCATGTAGCACAAGTTCAGGCATAAGCAGGTGCTCAATAACGTTAAGTTCCTTCCTCTCTCTTTATCCTCTTGATCCTCACTCAAACAAGTAGGTCTGTGTCATCCATTCATCTATCCACCCATCCACTCATCCATCCATCCATCCATCCATCAAATACTGCTTGACTTCTCATTGTTGAATCATGTGGTATACCTGCATCAGCTAAGATTCAGTGAGGGAAAGCAGAACAGTAAAAGATACAACTCTTTGTGTGTTTACTCACTGAAAGTTTTTGTTATTTAAAAATTGACATGCCCAGCTATGAGAACTGCTTAAACGGTCCCTTAAAACTGTCATCTTCAAGTCTCATGAAGAAGATTGAAGATCAGACAGGGAAAAGAAGACTTTTATAAACTGAGGGATAAAATAGATAAGCTAAAAGACACACGCACAAGATACAGCCTCTGAGAATGGACAGGAACTTCCCTGTGGCTGTTGCCTCTGACCTTAATGGTATGGGTGTCCTGCACAAGCTTGAGTTCTTTGTTGCTGAGCTAAGTGTTCAACCTTTCTTAAGAATCTGAGAAGTGGGGCTGGGGATATAGCTCAGTGGAATAAGCGCCTGCCTAGCAAGCGCAGGGTCCTGAGTTCAATCCCCAGTACCGCCAAAAAAAAAAAAAAAAAAAAAAAGAATCTGAGAAGCTGAGGAAGGACCAGGGAATGGAGTACAACTGCAAATTTCTCCAATGAGGTGAACTGACAGATAAGCAAAAATGTGCTTGAGCTATTCAGTAACTGTTACTTCCCTTACCTAACTTACTTCCCCAAAGTAATGTACTGTAGCCTAGCTAAACTAACACTGTAAGGAGTCACAATAAAATACTCTTCAATTTCATTGGGATTCTTGGAGGAAGTTGTTATTATTCCCTTTGTACAGATGGAGAAATTGAGGCTGGAAAGTTTGTGATTGCATAATTAGTCATGGGCACAGCTGGGACTTAATTACAAAATTCCCCTCCTACACCAGCATTAGAGAAAAATATCCAAACAGTTGCTAATAGGAAGCAGAGTGGGTGGACCAACATGCTGTTTGCAAAGGCAGCAAGGCACAGTAATAAACACTAGGGAAGAAATGATACCACGGGAGTGCAGTTATAGCTAAAATCCTAGCTAGCAGATGTTGGAGGCATTTCTGGTATGGCAAAGAAGCCCTTAAACAGGAACTCTGTGAAAGTCCAATCAGCACTAAATGTCTATAGAAATGAAGATAGGCCAAGCCATTACACAATGGCAGGAGGCACAACTTTTTCAGAATATCATAGAGAGCTGTGTCATTAGAATTGTGCAACTCAATGGTTCTAAAGTTAGGAGGCACATACTAAGCTGTTCGGTTCTACATGCACTGCAGAGAACAATGCCACTTTGCTCAAGTTGGGAATAAATATTTGTGAGATACTTCTGAAAAACAAATCTAATTTATGGAGTAATTTCATATTAATCAGTCCTGTCCACCCAGAAATATACACAACACCCCCACATGCACCTACTTCCTGAGGTAGGGATAAATTTGAGGACTGCAATGTTACCTGAGGTCATTTACACTCTTTAACTACTGTTGCTGCTAATCCTGTCGTACTTGTGTTTGGCAGATTGTCTAGAAGTGAAATTCTTAATGGCAATTAAATTCTTTCAATGAGTGCCATCTTATTTTGAAGAAGTGAATCTCTTAATGGCATAAACCCATGCTACCTAGGTGCAGTTATTAAGAACTCTCCATTTCCCATTCTAAGTAAGAACAGGAAATATCTACTGCAAGAGGAAGAACTATTCCATTTATGGAAATGATTAATAGCTTCAAAAAGTAAGATCACTTATAACAATAGATATCAGAAAGTTTGATTCATGACTAGACTGAGCCTGATAATCTTGGGAGGGAGTAGCCAGTGTTGTGACAGCTGGGCAATCGGTCCTGGGGAGCGCGACTAAACATTTCCCTGTGTCAGGGAAGCGGTCATCTATGATCCTGAGCTCCAGAAGCATTGGTCCTCCATTCATTGTAGGTGACCCAAGAGCTAGGGAGGTGGGGGCAAGGTTAGAATTTTTTTTTTCATCTCCACGCAACCCATATAGATGGAATGTGCAACCCATCCTATTTGCAAAATGGGTAATCCAGTCTACTCACGTCCCATGTACTCCACTTGAGATTACCCATGACAACTGAAAAACTAAAGTACTTTTCAAAACAGTGTATGACTGGTCCCTATTTAAAATCTCCCTGAGCTCTATCTTGTCCCTGACCTCATAAGACCCAGGAGTTCTAGGAAACTGGCCTGAGCTCTGAGAGTGAAACATTGTTATGGTGGGCAAGGACAAGGAACCAAGACTATCTCTCTGAAAGCCAGGCTATAAATTTGCCTCCTCCGCCTTGGAGACTGTACATCCTCAATCTAGCACTGCATACATCTTGGAATGTCCTTTATCTTAAATACTATACATTCAAAGGAGTCTGGAATAATCTATTCTCTCTCACAACAAATGCAAAATCCTGTCAACATTAGGACCATTTTAATTTTGTGCTTTGCAATGTACAATGATTGAAGGGGAGAAACCTCATTAAATATATTGAATATAACACATATAAAATAACATATATGAAAGCATGCGCATGATCAAGGTAATTGTCCTAGTTGGTTTGAGCTGCTGTGCCAAAATGCCACAGAAAAAGTAGTTCGAACAACAAAATATCTGTGAGGGCTTATCATTAGTGTCTCCGTACAATGCTCTTGTCCCCACTCTGTGGCATCAGCAAGATATATGGCTGTGCATAAGAATGAGGGACAGTCTCCTCTTACAGCAGGTACCCACAAACCTCCTGAATATTTTCTCTTCTTCACCAGCTCCAATTCTATTTGGTTGCAGAATGAGATAAATGGAGTGTTTCTCCACCATTTCTGCACTATTCCCATGCCCCACTACCTGATAACATTGGCTAAGACCATCAGACTAGTACAATTCCACTCACACTAGGAATTAGGGAGTCTCAGGACCAAGGCATTCTTCTTAACTCAGGCTTGGAGAGTTTAAGAACATTATTCTCTATATAGTACCACTTCTGTAATCTCCTTGGTGTTCTATAGAGAAAGAAAAGCTCAACAAGTATCACTCATCACCCTATTACACTTACATCATCTAAGTTTGAGATACATTTTAGATATCTTTCCTGTGCCTCAAATGACTATGAGAACAACATGTATGAAATACGATCCTTAAATCCAACCTTGATTTCAGTACCCTTTCTATCACTACATTATCTGATAAATGACTGTCATAAAAGGGATAAGGTCAGCTAGCTTGGATGAACAAATGCAAAAACAGGGTTACTACTATGGAGAATAATGCAAACACAATGTAAAGACCAAGCTAATGAATACTGATGTCTAGCTAAGTGTTTGGGTTGTTCCCACAATGAATAAAAATACAATTTTTATATTTCTCCATCCACATGCAGTTCTGAAACAGGTGCTTTTATTTAGCTTCTCCCAAAGCCCTTAGTCTATAATCACATGCTTTCAAACTGTTGATGGAATAAAAATGTTTTACGAGAATGCAAGATGCTAGAGGAGGCATTTGGAATTTATGCCTTAGAACTGGAACTAACCAGGTTCTGCACACCACAGATGCCCAATAAATGTTGTTGATCATCTGACTAATACTTTAAAGCATCTCTGGAGACCCCTTAGGAAAATAAACTCTGAGTCCTTAGCACAAAGGTTGGCAGACACAAAAAAAAGCACTCGGAGATACTGGGTAATGAAATTGCTCATACACCTATCTCAGACCCTGTGCCAAAATCCTGATGGCCTGAATTAATGTGAAAGACTAGGATGGTTAATGTATCCCTAAATAAAGAATGGAAGAGGAAACTTAAGTGAGGGGCAAAGTGATGAGTTCGGGTAATTATTAACTTTGGAGGCCTTTCATGCTTCACATGTATCAGTGTGGATGTTTAATTGTGGGTGAAAACAAACTTCTGTTTAGTAATGGGACAGGGAAGTCTCCTTTCTTCAGAAGACTATTTTTGCAATGACTTCCATAGCATTAGAGTGATAATGAATGTTGGAATAACTGAGAATTTTAATTTAACAACACAGGCCTTCTGATGTTCACAGCCAAAGGGTAAAGTTTTCTAGTTTCCTAAGTATGACTTCCTAGAAAGCTGTTAGGACTAAGACATGTGTCTTTGAAATGTCCACCTATGTGTGTGTAGGCCTGTCTGAACATGCACCAGCAACAGCAGAGAAGAAAACAGTGGGCTGTTTCTGTCCGAAGGAGTGGACTCTGTTCTGCTGTAGATGAAATCATTTGGCTGTGGTGACAGCAAACTTCCCAGTGGTGTTTCATGCTATACTTCACCCAGAGCTCCCTGTCAACACTCCTGTGTCTTGGAAGCGCTCAGGAAATATCCCTAGTGCAAACAGACTGAATTCCTGTCTGAACCCTTGCACATGTGCATAGTTTATGTGTATTACCATGCACATCTGCCCATTTGTGCTTATTCTCAAGACACCCATCCAAGGATGGTAGCTAGAACAGCTCTCCATATGAGCTAAGCACAGTTTGAGTTTTGGCCAATATTTGACCCTGCAACAACTTTCCTCATATTTCCCAGACACTTGGTATCCCACATGACCATGAAGTTCTGCCTTATCAGCTACTTCAAATTCATTTGGGGGGCTTTTAGGATAGAATTCTCTGAGTGTCTACTGGCTAAGAACCTTTTAGAAAATTGGGTGGTAGAGTGGACCGCAGCAATTCCAAAATGCATCAGAAGTTGATGAAACAGAAGTATACAACAAAATAAGTAAAACCATATCAAAGGTGAATGCTAAGGCTCAAATTTTAGGTGGGTGAATTATTGTAAACCAGGAGTAAAACTCATAATACAGGAAAAAAACGTTTTAGCTTAATGTAATTCATTTACCTGTTCTTGTTGTGCTTATGTTATGAATAAGAAAGACACTCTGTGGTGAGTCATTTTGTAAGACACAGAGAGAGACTAAGAAAGGAGGAAAGGGAAGCTATGACCTGGAACCCGAAAGTGAGGTTTGAACGATTGCTTTTTGAGGAAGTCTGGCTAAGACCTGGTTTCATTTCCTTTCTTTTTGTTTCTATGGGTTTTACCCCAAAGATAAAAGAAAGCCATTCCTCAGATCAAATGGAATGCAGGACTCTGAAAATGGGAGCTTACAATCTTCACCCTTTGTGACTATTGCACTTTTATCTCCAAGATATGTCCAGGTTGGCTCAAGAAAACGAGATAACATCAAAACCACCAGCACGTTCAAGTAGCCAAATGAAATTCTATGTTCAAATCTCTCACTGGGACAGAGGTCCCACATGCCACTTAAGCATGTAGGGTGAAATTTAACACCCAGAGCTTAACCTTTCCCACTCATTTTCAGCTAAATCTCTTCCCCAGGGAATGCATATAATTTATATTTTTATTTTTGTTTCTGGATCCAGCTATGTAATGAAAGCCCAAACACATGTTCTGTATTTTTAGATATCTATAACGTAAACTGGGGGAAACGTGAAAATCTTAAATATACAAAATTAACTATGCAATTTTAATATTTTAATTGTAATCTGTTATGTTTTATTTACAGTTAATATTTCTAGTCTAAACTAATACAAGGATTCACATACCTAAATTTCAACTCCCAATAAATGCCAACTGCAGATGAAGAATAAAAGCAAAAATATCAGAAATTATACAGTAATATGAATTTATTAAATATCTAAAGCCATTGGAGTTATAGATAATTGATCTATTAATAAAGATAGTAAAAGAGAGAAAATGTTGTCTTCTTAAGACCTAACTGATTCCTTGTCTGTAGTATAAATGCTTCTGGAGCCTGTTTTCTCCTCAATCCACCAGAACAACTTTTTTTCTAAAGTTTATAGGAAAAGAGCCCCATCTAGACCCAGGTGTGCATGGAACAGGAAGGTAGGGTAGTCTGACAAGGGGAGCATCATATAACAATCATTATTAGGGCTCATTCAATGCGTTTAAGTAAGTGGAATTCATTTGGGCGATATGACACCTTCCCTGTCCCAAACATTTTGCTCCGCTAGCCTTCTACCTACCCTAAAGCGTCCTACCATGTAGTGTATTCCTTTGGTCTGTTACTCCAAAACATGGTAGCCCTCTGCTTCGCCTGTGGAGTAGATACAAAATGTTTCCCCAGACTCTACTCTAGGCCAGTACTTAGAGAATCTATATTTTTAACTAGTTTTTCAGATGTCTATGGTGAAATCAACCTCGCTGATTGAACATTGGACACTACTGATTCAGAAAACAACACGACGTGTGAAAAAAAAGATATTTCACTGAAACCAATAAGGCAGAGGTCCCTAAAGTCATCATATCAACAAACAACAGTTTATCAAATGAACCTAGAAAACCTCACAAAATGTTTGTGATCCAAAGAATGCAAAGCTTGAATGTCCCAAGGGAAAGCAGGTGACACGAAGAAGTGAGGGCAGGGGAATAAAACACACAGACCCCTCAGTCTCTATTCCATTTCTCGCTTTGGACAAACACATGGGATCAATAAATATCTCAGATCCCTCCTAACTCTTCCATCAGAGAAGGGTGGGAGGCATGCTAAAGGGCCACGGGCACTGAGCTACATGGCTGACAGGTAACAGAGAAGAATGAGACGCTTGGCATAAATGTAAAATATCTTGTGCCACATCTGAAGAGGGCAGCTATAGCCAACTCTACCCAACTCCTGTCAATTTTCATGGAGACAGACTGCATAAAAGGAGCCAGGATTACCAAACACAAATAGAAGTTAAAGTACAGCTAGCTAGGGGCAGGGAAGCCTTTGGTTCTAGTTGGGCCTAACCAAAAGGAAGAGAAGATTGCTCTAGTACTCTTCGTTTTGGAAAGTAATGTACTGTTTTATAATATTGAGATTTTGATGTAAGAAACTGATATACGGATACAGGAAGATCTATAAATGGAATCCCAATAACTTATTTGTCCGTGTCTGAGCCTCAATTCTTGCATTAAGCGGGAGAGAACATCTAACTTGTATAGTTGTTGTGAGGTCTTTATATGAAAGAAAGCAGCAAGTGTATTTCCAGACACACATTGACACTTGATGAGCAACAAATTTATTTTTAATAGAAGAGTTCAATACCGTATTCTTTACATCCTTGCTTTTATGAAGATCTTACAAAATATTGCTTTATCTTAATCATGTCACTTTTAACATTGAAAATATTCAGGGGGTGCCTCCTTAGATTTTTGCAGAATCTCCAAGATTTCTTCCAAGCGTTATACCTGAGATTTGAAGAGAAGTCAGGCATTAAATATCTTCAGATTTCTTTTTCTTTTAAAAAGTTTTCCATGGAGTCATGGGTGATATCATTTTGGAACAATAAGAATTTATGATCTCATGTCTCCCTTGACATAACCTGGAATTTTTCTGGTCTTTCTCATGTGGCCATCTGATACACACACACACACACACACACACACACACACACACACTCAGAAGATACATGACATCATTAATTATTAACAGATCTTGAGGATTTATTTTTCCTTTATAATTCTTTCCCTAATTTTGGGGGCACATTTATAACTTTGTTCTTATTCTTCTAAAAAATAGAGCAGTAAAATAGAATCTTTGTTCTCCTTATGAAGAAGGAAGTTCTTCCCAATTTGCTAATTGGGAAAAGCAAGAGTACTAACAGCAAATGTGTTTTTGAGTCATTTATGTACAAACACTAACCAAAGGACAACTGTGCCTTCAGAACAGTACCTCATGCCTTCTTATACTTGGGAAAGTGCTAAGAGAAGCCATTCCACACACAAGTTATCTGTGACTGCTTTTATTTAAGGATCAACTATTAACTTATGCCTGTGTAACCTGACAATTCCATGAAGGTACCATGGTAACATCTTTACAATCAGTTAGACTACTCATGTGTGCACCACATGCTCTACTCCCTAGATTTAGGTAAATCTAAAGAATAAAGTAAAAGAAATGTGGCACTGGAGACAGATTCATTGGGTAACACTGTGTTTCATCATTCTGATCTTTGGTAGGTTTGTAATTATCTCTCTGGTAGAAGTGTCTCTAGCATTATGTTGGCACATGTCCAATGAAGACTTTTGTCTTCATTAATGTTGCTATTATTCATTTATTATTTTTATCTTTCTTCCATTTGCATCTGTATATGTGCTGATATTGCATATCCTTCCACACTCTGACAAAGACTATTTGCTCTTCACCAAATGTATTTTCTGTTCTTCCTCAGCATACAGTAAAATATAGCATACAGCTAAAATATCCTAACCTCCACTGGGGCTGCAGCTGATCATGTAATCAAGATCTTGGTCTGGTATGGAAAAGGTCTTTCCTTTCACACATATAATCTTTCCCCTTGACACAGTACACATAACTACACTGCCACATGTTGAAAATGTCAAAGCCTAAATCAGACCAAGTCCCAGAATTTCCCCATGAAGGATTATTCTAAAACCTAAACACCTGTGCTGGACAAGAATGATAATTGTTACTCCACTGGCACTGGCAATTCAATTGTTGTTGTAACTTTACCTAATCTGGCTAAAAGAAATAGTTACTTAAGTGTCTAAATTTTCTTGGCATATTTTTTGAAAACCAATTGGCCACGTAAGTGTGTATAGAATTTTTTATTTTAAAGAGAAAAAACAAAATAACAACAGGACAAGAACAATAGAAATGATATAGAATTTCAAAACAAGATGATGGCAAATTAACTTTATTTTAATTTGTTATATTACTGATTGTAATATTACATATTGTTACCTTCAATGAAGTTGCTCATATATGTTTAGATTCTACTGTTCCATTGCTCTCAATTCTTATATCAATATTACAATGTTTTGATTTCTCTAGTTTCTAGTAAATAGTATGAAATATAAGTAAATGGACATCAAATGGAAGGAAGATCATAAGTTTTCAAATCTGTTAGTGTAAATTATCCAATGTTTTTCAAACAAATTTTAAAATAAGTTAGTCCTTTGTCATTCTATATAAAGTTTAAAGGCAATTTGCTAACATATACCTTTTAAAGAGGTTCTAGGGATTACATTAAATATCTAAGTCAATCAGGGGGACACAGAGTCTTTCAGTCCCTGAGCATGGTGTGTATGTCCCTTTTTACTTTGTCTTTTGACAGTGCTGGTTATTGAACCCAGGGGAACTTTAGCACTGAACTACATCTCCAGTGTTTTTTTAGTTTTTGTATTTTATTTTGAGACAAGATCATATTTAGTTGCTTAACCTGGCCCTGAATTTTCAACTCTCCTGCCTCGGGCTCTAGAGTACCTGTGCCTATAGGCATGTGCCACTACATCCAGCTGCATATCCAGGTTTAAATCCTCTTTTGTTTCCCTTTACAGTGTTTGTAGTTTTCAGTATTTAGTTTTTACATGTTATTTTCATTGTTTTTTCCTAAGTATTTCAATGTTATTGTGAATGGAACTTAAATTTCTCAGTGATTTTTGTATACTGATCTCTTTCTGTTTTATTTTGTTTTGTTTTTCTTTGTTTTCTGAGACAAAGTCTTGCTATGTATTCCAGACTGGGCTTCAACTCACTGTATAGCCCAAATTCAAATTCACAATGCTCCTGCCTCAGCCTCCTGAGTGTTGGGATTATTGGCATGTGCCATCACATTGACTTTATATGTTGATCTCAAATCTTAAAAGGCTGCTAATTTTGATTCCAGTAGCTTTTTTGTGGATTGTCTGAAACTTTCTACATGCATGATCATGTCATATGTAAAGAAGGATAGTTTCATTTCTTACTTTTCGAGTTGTGTATGTACTTTTTTCTTTCACTTTATTATTAAACAAAACTCTCTAATACTATATTAAATAAAAGTAATGTTCCTAATCTTCAGTGAAAAGCATTGAGACTTTCACTATTGAGTACAATGATGAGTATAGACTTTTCAAAAGTACCGTAAATCAAACTGAGAATGTCCCTTTGTTCCAACTTTACCAAGAGTTCTTATTATAAAAAGACATTAAAATTTATCCAATCCTTTTAAACTTTAATTAGTTTTGTGTCTATTGAAAAACCCAAATAGTTTTACTCCTTTGTTCTATTACCATGGAATTACAATGATTGAGTTCCATATACTGAATCAAAATTATATTTCAGGATCAAGTCCAATTGGTATTTTGTATTATCTTTTAGGAATATTGCTCAATTAGGAAGAAGTTTTCAATTAGCAATAATCATGCCTTGGATAAACCTCATTGGCTGCAATGCTGCCACTGCACAAAGCTGATAGTGTTAATTAGATCTGCAAATACTTCACTTCTCTTTTCATGAAAGCTATTGGTTCTTACCTCTAATTCTTTGTAATGCCTTTGTCTGGTTTAATAAAATGAGTACTGCTGTGTTCATAAAATAAGTTGGTAAATTTTTCTTCTATTTCGCAAAAGTAATTTTTGCAGGGTTGGTAATAGTTAGATCCTTTTATGTTTAGTATTATTTAGCAGTGATGCTGACAGACATTTTTTGAACTGTAAGTTAGCTTCTTTAATTGATATAAACATCATTCAAGTTTCTGTTTCTTCTTGGGTCAGTTTGATATTTGTGTCATTCAAAGGATTTATTTTTGTTTATGCTATTCTGCAATGCACAATTTATTAATATATAAACATTGGTTAAATTTTATTAGTATCTTACAATAATTGAAGTATCTGTAATGATCTTTTGATTTTTACATTTTCAAATTCTGTTACTTCTTTTTAAAATTTATGTATAGTTGGATGCTCCTGCATTTGGTGCATATATATTTATGATTATTTTCTCTTCTTGCAGTTTTCCGCTAACTGGAAAACTTCAAGAGAAAGAGAAAATAATAACTTATTATTATTTTAATTAAGGTAATTTATAATTACCTTATTTATCTCTTTTGATCATTCTTGGTTTGATGTTCACATTGTCTGCAAACGGAATAGCTACCCTTGCCTTTTGCTGGGCCCCTGTTTCATGGAGTATCAATTTCCATCCTTTGACTTTCAGTCTATGGATTTCCTTTTGAGATAAGTGTGTTTCTTGTATGCAGTATATGGTATGACTTCCAAGTTCTTCTATGTCAGTGTCTCCTGGATTTGTTCTGGGTAGGCTGGAGGCCTGAAATGGCATTTTGCTTCTTCATTTTGACATTTTCTACTTCATTTTTTGAAATTTAAATGTTTTTATGTTTAGAAATTCAGCAATGAAATGATAGCAACCGAAGTAAAGAAACAACTCCAGGAGCCTATAGAAGATATCAAATCAGAAACAATCTCTCAGGAAAAAAAAAGAAATGACAATCATAACAAAAGAATTGCTCAGCATATCTAAAGAAGACATAGATAAAACAGAGGAGAATAGAAAAATGATAGAAACCTTGAATGAACATTATAAGAAAGAAATAGAATATATGAAACAGATTCAAAGACATATCCAAGAAATTAAAAATTCTCTTGAAAACTGCCAAACTGCTTCAACAAAAGTGAGGATATGCTTTCAGACCTTGAGGACAGCACTGACGCTAGCATTCACAAAGGGAAAATTTTTAAAAACAAAAAGGAACCAGGAAATAACAATTCAACAGCTGCAAGATGATGCAAAGAAAAATAACATGAGACTAATGGGTGAAAAAGAAAATGCAAGAGTCAACATGAATGATGTAAAGGACTATTTTCAGAAGTAATAGCAGAAAATGTTCCAAACATGAGAAAAAAATCTCACATACATTTGAGTGAGGTATATAGAACTCCAATTCGCCATAACCAAAAAAGATCTATACTCAAACACATACTAATCAATATCCAAGAAATTAAGCATGAGAGCAGAATATTAAAAGCTGTTAGAGAAAAGAAATAAGTCACCTATGAAAGAAAGCTAATCAGAATCACAGGACACTTCTCAACACAAACCATCAAGTCAAGAAGAACTTGGACTGAAGTATTTCAGGTCCTAAAAGAAAACACCCTCTATCCCAGATTGATTTACCCTGCAAAACTATCATTCAAAATTAATGGAGAAATAAACTACTTTCATGACAAAGAACAAATTAATAAATTCATGACCACAAAACCAACCCTACAAACAAGTATTGAAAGATATTCTAGAAAAAGATAAAAATTACTACAATTCCAAGAACACCAACAGAAAGGAGCCCCCAAGAAGGGCAAACAATTAAACAGCAGAAAGTAGAGAAACAACAGCAGGAAAATAATACAACAAAGATAAATCAATACATATCAGTTATAACCATCAATGTAAATGGCCTCAATTCACCAATGAAAAGAAACAGACTGGCATAGTAGATCAAGAAACAAAATCCAACAATATGCTGTATAGAAGAAATGCATTTGGGCTGGGGATATAGCTCAGAGGCATAAGTGCCTGCCTGGCAAGCATAAAGTTCTGAGTTCAATTCCTGGTACAAAAAAAAGGAAAGAAATGCATTTAACTCAAAAGGAAATCCATAGACTGAAAGTCCAAGGATGGAAATCAATACTCCATGAAACGGGCCCAGCAAAAAGCAGAGGTAGTTATTCTGTTTGCAGACAATGTAAACTTCAAACCAAGAATGAACAAAAGAGATAAATAAGGTAATTGCATGCATGTTAGGGGGAAACTGCAAGAGGAAGAGAAAATAATAATAAATCTATATGCACCAAATGCAGGAGCCTTCAACTATACACAAATTTTAACAGACATGAAACATCAAATAAGCAATAAGACAATCATAACAGGACATTGTAACACCCCATTTTCAGAAGCCAATAGATCAATGAAACAAATAATGATCAAAGAAATAACAGAAATGAGCCAAACTTGGGAACAAATGGGTTTGGTAGACCTTTACAAACCATTCCAAACAAAAACAACAGAATGTGCCTTCTTCTCAGCTGCACATGAGGCATTATCTAAAACAGACCATATACTAGCCCATAGAACATGCTTAAGTAAATGCAAAGGAATTGAAACTATACTGTGCATATTTTCAACCATAGTGCAATGAAATTGGTAAATATTGACAAAAGAAATTGCAAAACCTCCATAAATATATGGAAATTAAATAATACTTTCCTGAACAACCAGTGCATCACAGAAGAAATTAAACAATATTTATAATCAAACAAAAATGCAGATACAACTCACCAAACCTGTGGCATGCAATGAATTCAGTCCTCCAAGGGAAATTTATAGCAGTGAACTCTCATATCAAAAATCAGAACAAGAGCAAATAAACAACTTTATCCTGTACCTCAATCTTCTAAAAAAAGAGAAGAGTAAGTCAAGACCAAAGCCCAAAGAAGGCAATAAATTATAAATATCAGAGCAGAAATTAACACAGTGAAGACTAAGAAAACAATACAAAGAATTAATGAATTGAATAATACATTCTTTGAAAGAATAAATAAAATTGATAAACCCTTAGCCAACCTTATCAAAAAAGGAAAGAAAAAACTAAATTTATGCAATAAGGAATAAAAAGGGTGAAATTACTACAGATTCTATAGAAATTCAAAACATCATCAGTTCGTACTTTGAAAATCTTTATTCTCATAGGATAGAAAACACAGAGGAAATGGACAGGTGCCTAAATATGTATGGATTACCAAAACTATATCAAGAAGGTATAAAAATCCTGAACACAATACCAATCAAAAAATTGAAAACATAATAAAAATCTTACCAACAGGAACTCGGGGGAAGATGGCGACCAGGTGAGCAGCAAGGGAGCGAACCTCCTTAATAAACACCACCAGCTCGAGACAGACTTGGCGAGCGTGAATGCCGGGACCTCGGCTGGGAAGTTTAAACTGGGCGTATTTCTCTGAGATGCCGGGGGAGATGTGGTAGGGCGGACCAGGCTGCCGGGGCGAGACGTGGGAAAGCCCCAGA
>PVLD010013801.1:0-47202 GCA_004027595.1 Dinomys branickii | reverse complement strand
GTTGTTGTTGTTTGCCTGTTTTGTTTTCTGTCTTTGGATGTTTGGTTTTTGTGTTTTTCTGTTGTTGAGAGGATTAATGGTCTGACCAATTTTGCATGTTTGTATATGGGTTCATATATTTACACTTCAAAGATATCAATGGATAAAGCAATAGCCACTGTTGAGACCATGTCACCTTGTCTATAGATCAGTTGTGATTGTACTATTTTTGATGCTAATTGGTGTCTGTTTGTTAATATGTTTTTGTACCTTTATTTTTTTTTAATTAAAAAAAATACAAACAACTCAATTTAAAAATAGGGAAAGGACTTGAACAGAAGAAAATTTACAAGTGGCCAATAAGCACAAGAGCAGATGTTACAGAAATGCAAATCTAAACCACAATGAGATACCACATGACACCCATTAGGATGGCTACTTAAAAAAAATACAATAAACCCAGAATATACTAAGTGCTGGTGAGAAGGTGGAAAAAAATGGAACTTGGGGTCACTGTTAATAGAAATATAAAATGGTGCAGCCATTATGAAAGACACTGTAGCAATTCTTCAAGAAATTAAACAAAATTACCATGTGATCCAGCAATTGCATTTCTGAGTATATATCTAAAAGAGTAGAAAGCAGGCCTCTGAGGAGATATTTGTGAATATTCGTATTCACAATAGTAAAGAGAACCTAAGAGTTCATCTATAGTTGAATAGACAAATTGTGGTACATATATACACTGTGATACCATTCAGCCATGAAAAGAGTGAAATTATGCATGCGCACAGATGAACTTGAAAATTCATGTCAAATGAAATAAGCCTGGCACAAATGGAAAAATATTGTATAATTTCGCTTCTGTGAAGCACCCAGAATAGGAAAATTCACAGAGACAGCAAATAGAGCTAAGGTCGCTAGGATCTGGGGGTGGGGCTAATGAGAAGGTATTGTTTCATGAGTCTAGAGTTTCTGTTCAGGATAATGAGAAATTCTGGAAATGGTAATGGTTGGACAACATTTGTGAAGAACATTCTTTAGTTAATCTTTCAATGTATTGCCTCAGGCCTAACCTAGCCTTGATTGTTGGGTTCTAGAGGAAGTCTAGCAGAAGCCTTGTAAGCTCCCATGACCACACTAAATGCTTTGCTGTGATATGCAGAAGGGACTGGTGACATGATGGCTATCTAGTCAAGTCTCAGGCCTATGATAACTGAGTTGTATTGTTCCTGCTAAAACGGTTGATATTCACCCATTAGCCCAGTTGCCTCATTTGTTTTATCTCAATAAAAGGTTACTGAAAATGCTATTCGGGGCTGCAGTCCAGGGGGCTGTAAGCCCCCTTATCCCAGAATTTTGTCTCTCTTGTATTTCCTTTTTCTTCTTACTTTTTTATTGATCCGCAGGTACTTCGTTATTGGGACCTGTTCACCCTGGACAGAAATGGATAATAGACCAACAAACATTGTAAATGTTCTTAAGGCCACTCCGTTTTATGCTTTAAAGTGGTTAACTGGTAAATTTTATGTTACGTATATTTTACCATGTTTTAAAAAAAATTTTAATGGCCAAGGTCACAGGTCATCGACTAGCCTGGGGCTGGCTGGTTTTTTTGTCACCTCCTCACTTCTGTACCAAGTAGCTGTGGCCAGAGGAACAGAGATAGGGTTCAAGCATATCCTTTAACACAGAGACCTGAGAAGCAGAGGAAGTTACTGGGGTAGCAGGGATTGGCAAGGAACCAGACAAACAAAATTTCAGGTAGGCAGGAGGAATAAATTGAGGGGCCCTATGATATAATACAGTAGCAATGAAATAGCAATGTATTCTGTACTTCAAAATGCCAAAAAGATTTTAAGTGTTCTCATGGCAAAGAAAAAAAAAGAGGAAATGTATATGTTAATTAGCTTAATTTAGTCCTTCCACAATGTATACACATTGTTTCAAAACATCATGTTGTACCTGATAAATATATACATATTTATTTGTCAGTTCAATAAATGAAACGAATCAGTGGGGCAATTTTCCCTGACAAGCAGGCTGAGCAGGCAGGCATGTGAAGCCCCAGGGCCTTTGGGTGAGTGGTTTCACCCAAGAATGCCAGGTGGAAGTGGCGAAGCCTCCAATGACCTGAAAATCTCATCTTCCTCCTGTCTCCCTCCGTCCCAGCCTCTCCACCCCCACCTCTCTCTCCTAGAAGAGCACACAGCATCTTGACTGGCCTCTGTGCCCTGTGCCCATCCTCTAGTCCACAGTGTGGCCGCAGTGGGCTTTCTGGTCTCCATATCTGACCTGACTTAGAGCTCTCTTTAACCTAATCGTGCCTCTGCCTCTTGCACACCAATTCTGAACTAAAGGCTTCTCAAACATGCCTAGTTATCACTGTAACCAGTAACAGACTTGCTCTTCATGAAGCCCTTTTCCTCCTTGCTTACGTCAAGCTGGGCTTTTCCTGAAGTATTACCTTCTCCAGGGAACCTGCCCTGGCACCTCACCCGGAAAAAGAGTAGATGCTCTTTGAGGTGCCTCAGAGCACTTCATAATTCCCACATTATGGGTTTTTTTTTCTTTCTTCAGCCTTAGGAGAGGAGTGCTCAGAGCACAGTGATCTCAGTGGTTTGTGCGGGCCCCTACTTAGATGGTTGCACTTTCTTTTTTACTGCAGCATTCTAATGTGCTGGAAATATGTTCAAAAGTGTAAGTAAAACACACAGTATTATTTTGTTAATATGTATATGTGTACTTCCAATTTACATAAAAATATGCTATGATCCTACATATTACCTTTTTCACCCAATTCTATGCTTTGGTTCTATGTTGCTATTTATGCATTAGTTTCATGGGTTCCCACTGGTGGATTGTTATGGGATGCTTTCACCACATTTTACATTCCCCTCATGGAAGATATCTAAATTGCATTCTAATTCTTTGCCATCACTGGGTCCTAAGGAATAATCTTTATGGGCCCATGGAGGAGTCCCCCAGGAATATATCTTATACCAAAGAGTGAGATAGTTTGGCCATAGGGTTTGCATGACCTTGAACTAAACATTATCCATGGAGCTCATATATGCAAGTTCACCTACTCACTAACCTCAGTATCAATCCTCACAAAACTTTCAGGGCCATTTTCCAACACACACAGAGCAGCCAAACATCTGAGTCACCCAGTGAGCAGGTTCCCAGCTGAGACAAACAAGACGGTGTCCTGCCTTCATGTTTCAGTGCTCATACTATAAATGAGTGTTCTTTCAGTAGTCTATTGAGAAGCACTTTGGTTTTTTTTGCATTTTAGTGCTTGTTTGGGGTGATTTCACTGTTCAGAATGTATCCCCTGCACAGCACAAAGTACTGTTTAATGTTTCTAAGTGCAAGTAGGCTGCAATGTGCCTTATGAAGAAAACACATATGTGGGATAAGCTGCACTCAAGTCCAAGTTATTGTGCTGTTGGCCGTGAGTTCAACGTCAATGAATCAATAATAATATACATTAAACAAGATGCCTTTAAACAGAAACATATGTAAAACAGGTTATATATTTTTGGCTAGCACAAGTACCGTCACTCTAGTCTTGCAGAAACTTAACCTAGTAGTTCCCCTAGAGCAGTGATTCACTAGACACTCAGGGTCTACAATCACTTTGTAGAATATAATTACTGCAAATAAAGAAAACAGTCTGTGCCTTAAAATTATTTCCCGAAGTGGCTGTGCTGTTTACACCTGAGCAGTAGTGGGCTATATGGCTCTCATTTTCCCACATCCCTGTCAAACGTGGTTGTTACCCAACTTTCTCATTTTTGATATTTTTTTCAGGCTAAAAAAGCTACCATTCTGTTTAATTTGCATCTTTCAGACCACTAATAAATGCGAGCATCTTTTTATACACTTACTAACCACTAGCACACAGCTTTATTGAGAAACTTGGCTTGTGGCTTTAGATTTCCTATTTCATTGCTTTGTAGGACTTCCATATGTCCTTTTCTCGTCAACTTTAAATACTGCAAACATGTTTTCTCGGTGTGTAGTGTGTCCTTCTTTGAGTAGAAATCCTTAATTTGATAGAGTCAAACCCATCGTGTTGTTTACGTTATGATCTAAAGGTGTTCAGCCTTTCCTTCCACATATATTGTAAAGGTATGTTGAACATTTTCCTTTATTACCTTCCTAGTTTTATCTCCCACATTCGTGTCTTGAATCCATGTAGAGTTTGCTTAAAGAATAAAGAAGGAATTCCTCTTTCTTTTCTTCACGTTGGAAGCCATTTTTCTCAAATCTATTCTTTAAAAATCTGTCCTTCCTAATTGTTTTATAGAGCTATCTTTATTAATATCAAATTCCTATCCACCTCAGCTGCTTCTGAGCTACCTATTTTTTTCTGTTATCAATTTGTCTATTGTTATGCCAAACATATTGCTTTACTATTATTGTTTTCAAGTATATCTCTCTCTCTATGGGAAAGAGGAAGCCCCTTCAATCCTCTCATATAGTTCAAAGTTGACTTGTTTTTTTCTTCTAATTCAATTTTAGTATAAGTTTCTAAGCTCCACAGATAATTTGGGACAATTACATTATGTACCCCTTCACTTATTTGGCGTAGCTCCCTAGTTATTTGAGTCTTTTTTATGTCTTTTATTCAGGATTTTAATTGTTTGTTTGCTTTGTTTTTTGAGACAGTGTCTTACCATGTAGTCCAAGTGGGCCTTGAATTCGCTATGTAGCCCAAGTTGGCTGCAAACTCACAATAATCCTCCTGTCTCAGCCTCCTGACTGCTGGGATTATAGGTGTGTACCACCACATCCGATGGGGATTTTAATTTCTGTAACAAAAATTATAGTAATGTTCAGTACTATAAATTTCATTATTTATACTACTATTATGAAAATCATTTAAAACTTTTCAAAGTTATTATGCTAGAAGAGAGAAACCATTTTCTAGCTAGTATAGAAGTTCACATTATGATCCTACAGACTGAATTATTATTACTTTGTTATTATTTGTATGGATACTTGTGTGTATACACTGGAACCCAGGTGAGGATAAGAATTGGGCCTGTCTTTCTCATGTCTGTACTCCAAACCTCTCTTAGGGCCAGGCACCCAGTGGTACCTTAATAAATCAATCAGCCCTGCCTCAAAGTGTCACTCAGCATTAGTTCCTTCCCTGTCTGAACGATCATCTCATCAGATCCTACACTGCATAGATAGATATACTCAGGTCTAAGACAGAGAACATGCATGTCTTGTTACTTTTCTCTCATTGCTAAGACAAAATACCCAATACCCAAAGTTAAGGAAGGAAAGGTTTATTTAGCTCACAGTTTGTGGAAGTTTCAGTCAACAGTCAGCTGGCTCCAAGACAGGGTGTCATGGCACATGGCAAAAGTCAAAGGACAAAAGACAGTAAAGGCAACAAAAGCAAAAGCCAGGGGGTGTGGGGGAGCCTCTTTTCCTCCCTTACATTGTATGCCAGCTATCTGCCCATGCCCACACCATCTCCTTGCCCTCTTCTTCCACAAGCTGAGGATGTTTACAAAAGTAAGAACCTGGGCCCTGCTGAATCACTTAGCTGAACTGTTAAATTTCTCAAGTTGACACAATGAACAACATCCTAGAGTGGTAAGGGCCTGTCATTTTCACCCCAGGATACAGACCTGCTGAGTTACTTAGTTAAGCTTCTAGACTTCTCAAGTTGACACAATCAATCAACCTTAACAATGCATTTCTTAAGGGTTCAGAGTAAATTAAAGAAAACTGGAGCTACAGTCCAGGTCTCCCGTCCGATTTTTATTTCCATCAAGCTACATTTGCTCATTAAATACCCCTCCCTCAACTTCACTGGAAGAACAGGGAGCAGTTTAGTCATCAATGAGTAAAACCAAGGCAAGGGTCAGTTTTCATCCAGAGGTTCTTGGAATGTGATTCACGGTGACAGGAAATCTCAAGCCCCACCCCCATTCTCCTGTCCCCTACATCAGTGGTTCTCAATCTTCAGTGTGCGTGGAAATCACATTGAGGCTTGTTAAACTAGGATTCTGGGCTTCATCCTGATTTTTCTTTCCATTTTGGGTGGGGTCTAAAGATTTGCATTTCTAACACAAATAAGCACATTTGTAACTATTCAGTAACAACTGGCTTTTAATACTGTCGTGCAAAACCAAAAGTTAAATACAGTGCTGCCTGTTATAGTATTACTCAGCATTGCCCTATAACTTTCTTTTTTAATCTAGTGGAAGAAAGAGAAACTAAAAGTTAACTATGGGCCTCCCTTTTGCTAGGGAATGAAATGCTTCGTACCTAGCCAGATTATTTTTGCCTTGGCTGACAGGAACTCAAAGCCTCTATCTCATCTTTGCACCTCCGTTTTTCAAGTGCCTAAAAATATCTGTTGCTCTTCTCCCTCCTTCTAGATGAATTTTTGTTATGTTTTGTCCTACTTCACATTGTCTTCAATTTCTAAAGTCTCAAATCCATCTTATATGTAGAATATAAATAAACCTACATGTATTTTATATAAATGCATGGATATACTTATGAAGACAGCTACTTACAATAAAATAATGATTACCAGAAAAATTTAAGGGCTACATGATATTTTGTGTTATCTTTGCTTTTCAATAGAGTATCCTGGATAATTTCCAGTTTGGGGGAATTTTCCTATCCCTGAACATTGTAATTAACACTCACCATGGAGAGATGGTGATCACACTTGAATGAAATGAAGGAACACTAAATTCTATCAGGGCCAAAGCCAGAAGTTGCTGCTATGGATGTTGCTAGGTCCTCATAAGATTTCACTGGCATTTCTCTGTCTTACTAGAGGCCTCCTCCTTGGCTGGGATCTCCTCCATTTCCCTGGTGCATGGGCCAATATTCATTACCTTCAAAAGGCTTACAGGGCCCTGGGAAAGCTTTGGGTAGGGCCTATTGCCCTCTCCTATTGGCACATCTACCCAGTTTTGGATCCTATTCATGCGAGTGGTCACCAGAGAAGGCATTCTAGCCCTATGAAGAGGAGAAACAGTCCCAAGAGGATGAGCTATCATGCGCTGGAGTATGGTAAATGCATGGTGTAGAATGTGAGTCTTCTGGGCAAAGGCCAGTCAGATTCAGAATAGGGTATTCAAAAGAGAAGTGGATTCCTGGGACTCCAAACTCACTGCCCACAAGCGCCTCGGTATGAAGTTCTGAAGTGCCAAATAAGGTTTTCTCTTAAGTCCCTGACATCTCAGAAGTCCTGGGCCAAGGGGCCTGGAATCTGAGCCCCAGCATCTCTGGGTTCAAACATCCTAATATCCTATTATCTGAAAGCATCTTAAGTGTATGAGATAATGAAATTTTCAGATTTGGGATCTATAGTATAAGATTGTAACATTTTATAATTTAGAAAAAAGATCCTAAAGGAAAGGAAGTAAAAATCTAAAATTATATCATCTCAGCAATTTGAGATTTTCTGAATTGAAAACTAAGATATTTAGAATCTAAGTTGCAATGATTCTAAATTCTTAAAACGTAAGTCTAAGAGTCTGAAAACTGGCGATCATTAGTTCTGCCATTTTATACCTAATTGCTGGAGGCAACAGGCAATAAACAAATGAATCCACTCTGCAGCCTTATCTACTCGGAAGCGCCCTGAACCTTCTGATCTGGTGCTCAGAGGCAACCTAAATGAAGGCCACACCTGCAAATCGTCTCAGCCAATTCCTGGAAGACCGGATGACCATGCTAGTGGACCTCTTCTCCGCCATCAGTATCTTTACTGCAGTGCTAGAGTGAACTGCAATTATCTTTCCATGTGTCAGAATCTTTTATTTTCAGGGCCACCCTACCACACACAGTGTGGGGATGATCAACTACAGGGCATCACCTTCTCTACCGCGAGGTGGGCACATGACCCAGTCTGAGGAGAAAATCCCGCATCTTGTGATCGCATCATTCCACAAGTGAGTGAGCCAAGGGACTTGCCAGAAATAATATATAGAACAGAAGCATAGACTTGAGGACTTCCACCGCCTGAGATTATGTGCTGTGTGGACAGAGTAGGCATTATGAGTCAAGACTAGTTACTGGCCACCTTCTCCATCAGGAGGGAAGAACCAGGGCTGGGTACCATTAGATACAGTAGGTACAGAGTCCCCCCTACTTTTAAGAGCTCATGAAAATGTTTTAATTTCTGTTAAAAATCAGAAGAAGAAAAGTTATATTACAATCTAGCCTGGATTATGTTCATTTTTATACCAATGCAATTGTAAAAGGTAATTTTTAAGAATTTTGTATGGAGGAAGAGGCCCCCAAATGCAAAAGAACCAAAGGTTTGTGAAAAGTATAACATGATTCTGGAAAGAGCTTGTCTGAGAATGAAACCAGTGTGGGGGAAACATCTTCGAAGGATGCAGCAGAAAGAGTAGAGCAACCATGCGAATCCACAGATCGTTCCACTTCAGAAGCCACATCATCCTGGTGGACTTCCCAGGTAAGTAAATAAATAAATTCCCTTGAGTAAATATATTTACTCAAGCTAGTGTACTGGATATTGTTATAATGGCTTCCCAGAACCTCCCTGTGTTGGAGGAGTTTCCCAAGGTCTCCTCCCACTGAAGAAGCCTTCACTTGCTGTTAGGGTTTCTGTCTGGTTTCCCCTACAAAGCCTCATGCAGTCATGGGGCGGGCTTCTAGACTTTATGACTGATTCATGGTCCAGTGTTGGGATTATGTGTGTGAGTGCTATACCTGCCACGCTCCTCTCCTTGTGTTGTTGTTGCTTCTTTGCTGCTTTCTGATACCATGAATGGCTGCCCTCTGCCATGTGCCACTCTGCCTTGGAGCCAGCTGATTAGACTGAAACTTCCATGAACTGGGAGCTAAATAAACCTTTCCTTCCTTAATCTTGGGCATCAGGTATTTTGTCTCAGCAATGAGAGAAAAGTAACTGAGACACTTGCTTTTCAGCCTCCATTGTAAGTAGAGTCCAGGTAAGAGACTTATAAGAATCTCTGGTCTCACAGGGATTTTGTAAACTACTTTACCAATATCCTTTAGGAAAACTCTTTGCTAATTAAGCAAGGCAGAATTGTTTTCTGCTATTTGCAAGTAAGATCCTGAGAGATACAGCTAGATGGAGCTGGGCTTCTCTCGTTTGTGAGCAGAGGCATTTTGGTTAATATACAACCTGACACTCCTTTGTGCCTGCCCCTTTCTGAATGTTCAGAGCCAGCTGGTGGTCATATCTGACCAGCAGCCTGGCTCCTTCGTCCTGGAGAGCAGATGAGTCAGGCTAAGTCCCACCCAAGGTAGGATAACAGTGACCAGGAGAGGTGTAGAACACAGTTCGAAAGATCACTGTGATATAAAGAACCCCTTGGTGTCTTTGTCTTTTCTGTCCTGACTCAAGCCCCTCCTTTTGGCACCATCTTTAGAAGGTGGGATGCAAAAGAAAATATTTTGTTTGTTCTTTTCTTCTAACCACAACCACCATAGATGGGCTCTTGCAGGAAGATAGATATAAGAGAAATACCTGCAGGGCTGCCGAAATGGATGGACTTTCAGACAAAAAACCAGGACTAGCTGTGAGGGCAAGATTGCCAGGATAAGCAACTGATGGAGAAGAAGAAAAACTTGGGAGTAAGAAATATAATCCAAGACGGATGTGGAAGAGGAAAGGGACAGCATTTGAGACACCCAGACCTATGATTTAGTCTACGTGCTTTAAAGTAGCCTATGTGCCCCATCGTCACACAGCCAGCACCACAGCCTTTTTCATAGCCACCATCTCAACCCCTTCTCCCCAATCTTTCACCTCCTCAACCTAGCCCTAGCATCCTCAGGATACGAACTCCTTACTTTATTTCCCATTGAAGGCTTTTTATCCCGCTACTGATGGGATATTACACAACTTCCTTATATGATCGTGGGCCCTACTTTCCTCTTAGACTACTTGCTTCACCCTCTGAATACACCTGTGTGCTCTCATCATCTTGCAAGGCCTGAAGATGGAGATCGAGTATGAGTCACCTCAGACCTCAGGGCTCAGCACAAACTCTGACATAGAACAAAGATCAAGTCTTGTGACTAAGTTCCATAGTAGATAGTAGGCCATCAGTGGATGTTGATTGATTGGTTTTGCAATTCTGTTTATTTAATAAGATGTTTATTGGATTAATTTACTGATAACTCCAGAGGGAGGGTAGGAGGGAGCAAGAGGCTGAACTTGTTCCTTTTTCCAATACTTAAACAAAGGGAAGATAATGAGTCTGAAAGAAAAATGGTTATCATAAGGCTATTTGATGTCCTTGAGGTTAAGATCCCAATGAATGGAATGGAAAGAGTATTCAAAGATAAATAGCAGGAAAGTGCCACAAAATAACTAATTCTGCAGCATTAAAGTGTACAGCATTCTTCAAGAAAAGTCAGTACAGAAAGATTGATACCTATATATAACTTGATTAAGTTATCAAACTTCAAGGATAAAGAAAAAATATTTCAAACCCCGAAGAAGAAAAAGTCTTCTCCTCAGCATCACTCAATGTCACAACACAATGGAACAGTGTCTCCAAAGTCATTCAGGCCTACAGTCAACAGGGAGGTCTCCAATGTGAAGGAACTTGGGTGGTGCAGCACCTATGAGCTCTTCCTTAAAACCTACTACAGGAAGAAATCCAGACGCACAATGGATAGATCAAAATAAAGAACTCGTGGAAGTGATAAATAATGACAAAAGGACAATGAGCACTAAACAATCTATTTAAATACAGAATCAAGGCTAAAGAACTTTGGGAATTATAACCACAGAATAAAAATAAATCTAAATTTTGACAAAGTAAAATCAATGCTATATCTAATTTGAGGATCAAACAGGAGTGAGAGCAAATGTGCAAGGTTAATATCTTCTAAAATTAAATTAAAAAATAATGACTAATCACTTAAAGTTTTGTCATAAGCTTTTTGTTTCTTAATACTTAAGCTTCTTTTAGCAGTTAATAGGTCTTGAACTGAAGGTACATTTATCTTAAGTTCTGAGTTTTCTCCGGTTTCACTTTGGTTTCTTTTCCTTCTGTTAAATTTAAGTAAAATAAAATTTAAGTATTTGCATCTAACAGGACTTCCTTGTGTATTAATAAAAATTAAGAGAAACTTCATTTTGAAAGTAAAATAAAGCATTTCTAATGCAGGTATTGAACTAGCAGGCTGCTGGCTTCCTCCTGCAGCCTCAGCCCGAGAGCCACAGAAGGAAAGGGCCAGGACGCACAGAAATCTGTAAGCAGTTCCTTCTGAGACAGGCCCATTTGGAACTGGAATGCGAAAGGGTGATAGTATCAGCCTTGGGCAGAAAGTACACTTGAAAGACTGTAGGAGGACAAAACAATATGGAAATTATTGCGATTCTGCTTTGACTTCTCCTACTCTAACTCATTATCTTAACAAACAGTTTCCACCTCCTACACCAGCAGCAGCTTGGAACTCAATTTCAGGTGACCTCAGAAGCAAAATGATGGTAACATAGAAGCACTTCTGAGAAAATGAGGAACAGCACTGTGGATATCTGAGTACAGGCATTTGTCTGTGTACCCTTCCTCTCTAAGCCCCTAGAAGTGGTTAATTATAGTCTAAGTGCAGTCTGATCCTAATGCTGCTTTTCTTGTGGAGCAAGGGGTGATGACTTGGTCTCCTGAGGAGTTATTTTTTCAGGGAGGAAGTGGTTAATTATGGTTTTCTCCAACCTGGGGTTTATCTGCTCTCCACTTTCTGATCTAATCCAGAGTTAAGCAGTTTGGATCTAACTTTCGTTTACTTGCATTGCCAGGTACTACTATGATAAGCAAAGGTCTCCATGGGAAGGTGAGTTAGTAATAAATTACAAAATTTGAAAGCTACATTCAAAAAGCTCTACAATTAAGAAGGAAAGAGCAAAGAAAAAGGTATCTTTAATGTTAAATATTTTAAACTCAGGGAGATGGGTGAATTTCAATAGAGAAACTATGATAAAGAGTCAAATAATGATTCTAAAATTGGAAAAATGCAATAATTGAACCTAAAATTCAAAGGATAGGTCTAACAGCAAATTAGATACATGAAGAAGGAAAAAGTAAGAGCTGAAACATATGTCAGAATAAAATATTCAGAATTAAGCACATGCAACAAAAGCATGAAAAATACTGAAGAGAATATAAGCACTACATAGAATAGGGAAAGAAAATCTAACATGGTTAAGAATTTTCAAAGTCACGGGTTGGGGATATAGCTCAGTGGTACAGTGCTTGCCTTGCAAGCATTAGGTCATGAGTTCAATTCCTGGTACCACCAAAAAATAAATAAATAAATAAATAAAGTGCAAGAATTTTCAAATTCTAAATACAAATACCATATATTCAAGCAAGCCTACAAATTCAAATAAAGATAAATAGGCATATGTATTAATGCCCTTTCCATTGCTGGCATAAAACTCCTGACATACACAGAGGTGAGAAGGGTTATTTGGGTTCATAACTTCAGAGGGGTCAGTCCACAGTTAGCTGCCTCCAAGGCAGAAATGTCACTATGGAAGCACATGGCAGAAGAAAGGTGCTAACTTCATGGCAGCTTGGAAGCAGAGAGCAAAGAAGAGCAAGGTAGGAAGTCAGGGAGCAGGTATAACTCCCAAGGTCATGTCCCCAAGAGCCACCCTGGAAGTGAGCTTTACTAATCCTTTACATCTCTCTAAAGCCGATCAAGTTAGCAATCAAAGTTAACCTTCACAGCACATCATAGTAAAGCTGTTAGAAACCAATGGACAGTTAAAAAGACTGTTAAAGCAGATAAAATCTCCTCAATGAACAAATTTTATACACAGGCAGCAAATTTTTCAAGTAAAACAACAGAAATAGAAGACAGTGTTGGGCTGGGGATATAGCTCAGTGGAATAAGTGCCTGCCTAGCAAGCGCAGGGTCCTGAATTCGATCCCCAATACCGCCACACACACACAAAAAAAAGACAGTGTTATCAACCTTGCCTCTAATAGCACCATCATCTGGCTTCTCTAATCCTAGAGTTCTGCATCCGAAATGACATTAGAGAACCTAACTCTACAATGACAATGTTCTTCAATACTTTTGCCCACTGGGTAGTATATCCGGATTCCAGTTAAGTTTCATCACAGCCTTCCTAGGTGTCCCACCCATCTCCGAGCCTAAATTCTCTACCTCTGTAAAATGAGAGCCTTGGACCAAGACACCTTTAAGGGTTCCTTTTAATCTAACCCACTAGGATAGTAAAAGATGTTTACAGATTGGGAAGTTTCAATGCCCTTAAAAAGAAGCTGCATTCAGGGACGTTCTGAATTAACTATTTCCCCACTGGTCTTTCATTTGAATCAAATTTATAATCATTCATTCATCCAAAAAATATCCCCAATAAAACTCCAAGCTAGATACAGGAAACATATAGATAAACAATACAAAAATTCCTGTCCTTTTAGAGTCTACATTCAGTGAAAGCACAGGGAATGAATAAGAAAATACGTAAGCAAGAGAATTACCGCTTATATGGTATTATAATGAAATAAGCCATCAGGAACATGGGCGTAGACCTAGCTCAGAGTATGACTTGAGGTACATCACTGTATTTCTTTCCTCAGTCAAGGATCATAATAATCAGTGGAGGGATTAGAAGCACATCGCATATGATGTGATGTGATAAGCACGTCATTGTTTTCCAGTTGCACTGGAGGGTAGTGAACCAGCCGAACTGATGGAGAGGAACATACGTGCGACCTGGTTGGGGAAAGCAGACCCGACTTAGGGCACAAAGGCAGGAGACCAAGGGCGAGAAGTACAGTAATCAATAATCGATATGGTCAATCACTTGTTGTGGGTCATGCACTGAGTCAAGAGCTTTAAGTCATTGTTTTCAAGTCTCACAATAAACTACCCATCTCAGCATTGCTGTTCCCATTTTACAGAAGTGACACTGGGGCTCTGAAAGTGAAGTGATGTTACAAAGTGTCATAGAGAGGCTATAAGATGGGCTTTATCTGACTCAAAATCTGGTGCTGATCTAGATATTTTAAAAATTGTACTGAGATAAAATTAGTATAGCACTGAGACACCATATTCTGTGGGAAAGGAAGAGAAAAGAAAAAACACATTAGGGTTGAAAACTTAAGGAAGTCTTCCTAGAGAGAGTGACAGTCACTTGAGAGGCTGACACAGGATTACCACAAGTTCAAGGCCAGCCTGGACTATGTAGTGAGTTCAAGATCAGCCTGGACTACACAGAAAGACCCTGTCTCAAAAAACTAAAGACAGAGAAAGAAAGAAAAGGAATGTTCAGCTTGGCCTTTGAATGTGAGTGGATTTGAGACAAAGAAAGGCAGAAAGCATGGGACTCTGGGCTGAGGCCTGGTCATTACCTCAAGTAAGTAGCACATCAAGGTGGTTCAGCAAAGATGAGGCTGGAAATGTGGACTAGTCCAGTAAAGAGCACAGAATGCATTATTGAGGAGTATAACACTGGTCCCAGGGCATTCAGGAGTTGAAGGAGGTGTGCAAATAGCAAAGGATATAGGAAAGTATATTTGGGATCAAAAAGTAAAGCATGGAGTACTGGTTTTCCCAAATAACTGTCTGACCGTGGGGCAGTTTATTTCATTTTTCTGAATATCAGTTACTTCATCTCTAACATGTCTGACTGACTTGGACTGTCTAACATGAGCTGTGTTTCACATCATATCAGCACACATTTCAGGATCATCCATTTAGGAGGCATGCAGTAGATATTCATCAAGCTGTGGTCAAACACTGCCAACTTCAAAGATCTACACATAAGAACTAAAACTACAAATGTCCTAGAAGATTTCTGTAGATCAAAGGACACTATGAACACAGTAAAAGACAGTCCACAGGTATGATAAAAGTATTTGCAAGTCAAATATCTGATAAAAGATGAACATCCAGAATATATAAAGAATAGTTAAAACTCATCAATAAAAAATAAAAACAACTCAAGGCCAAAAAAAAAAAAAAATGAAGGTAAGGTACTTGTATACACATTTCTCCAAAGACATCCCAATGGCCAATAGACACATGAACCATTCCACATCACTAGTCATTAAGCGAATGAAAATCAAAACTATCAGTATTGCAAAAATGTATAAAAATCAGAACTTTGTACATTACTGAAGAAATGTAAAATGGTGTGATCACCATGTAAAACATTTTGCCAGTACCTCAAAAATTTAAACATAACATTACCATAGAATTTAGGAATTATACTTTAGGATTTATGCTCACATATTACAATGAATACAACTTTTGCAACAAAACAGTTTAGAAAATCACTGAACAGATAATAGCACCCCACAACAAACAGCAGCCAATTCTAGAAGGGTAGCGAGAATCAGACTTCCAATGTTACCACATTATAATATTTGAAATATCCAGTGCAAGGCATGCAAAAAAAAAGGAAAGTATGACTCACAGAAAAAAAAAATCAACAGCAATGATCCTTAAGGAAGCCCAAACATTGGACTTTCTAGATAAAAATTTAAATTGCCTGTCTTAAATATGTCCAGAACACTAAAGGAAACTATGAGCAAAGAACTAAAGCAAACCCAAAGAAAAATGTTCCAACAAATAGAGTATTAATTGAATAAAACAAATGTTTTCTTATATAATTATATGAAATTCTTATTGATTTCTTATAATTCCTTATTATAGAAAGGAATTAAGTAGAAATTATGGATTTGAAAAAGCAAAAAACTGAAATGAAAAATTCACTAGATGGGTTTAATGTCAGATTTAATCTGGCAGAACAAAGAATCAATGATCTTGAAGATTAGTCAATGGTTACAGTCCAAACTAAGGATCAGAAAGGAAAAAGAATGAATAAACGAATAGAATCTAAAAGACCTGGGGAATACCATTGAACATATCAACATAGGCATTATGACAGTCTTAGAAGAAGAGAAGAAAAAGGTACAAAATGAATATCTGAAGGATATTGGCTAAACACCTCCCAAATTTGATGAAAGACATGAATCTACACATGCAAGTATCTAAACAAAACCAAAGTATGATAAACTCAAAAATATCTACACCAAAACACATTATAACCTAGTAGTCAAAATAGAATCTTAAAAACAGTAAGAGTGAAATGACTGCCACATACAAGCTGATTTCTCATCAGAAACCATGGACACTCAGGCAATACAATGATATATTGAAAGTAATGGAAGAAAGAAATCTGTCAACCAAAAATTTTATATATTACAAAATAATTGTTAAAAAATTAAGTAGAAATTAAGACATTCAAAAGTTGAACTACTCATCACTAGCAAGTCTGCCCTACAAGAAATACTAAAGAGTCCTTCAGGCTGAAATGAAAAGACACCCAAAAAGTAAATCAGTGCTGTGTGAAGAAATAAAGATAAGATCGCTGGTAAAGGTGACTACACAAGTAAATATAAAATCCAGCACAGAAATACCTCACTTTATTTTGTTTCACTTTATGGTTTTTGGTATATATTATGAAAAAATAGAAAAACATATTCCATGTAAATGTTAAGTGAGACAGACTTGGTAACTATATTCATATCAGATAAAAGAAAGCTTAAGTCAAAAATCATTACAAGGCTATCATGGACTTCCTCACCATAGCCTGCCCTGATTTCTCCAGGATGTTCTTTTATCTTGCTTTTTCCTCTTTTACTCAGCCTCAGCCCAAGCTCACTCTAGAGCCAGTTTCACCCTCGCTTTTCAAATAAACTTTGCCATTGCTAAAAAATATTGTTACAAATAAAGATATTACATATTGATAAAAAATCAACCCAACAAGAAAATATGCAATTATAAACATTCAGCAAAAAACTCAAAATATAAAAACAAAAATGACAGAATTGAAGGGAGAAAAAGATATTTAAATGACCTAAAGCCTACAATATGTCACTGTTGATAATAGATATCATAGTATTAACAGAAGTGAAGGTAACTTTATATCATACAGCATCCAGTGCAAATTCCCTACTATCTTCTGTATAATTTGGTATTTCCTTTAATGTTTTTGTGTTAACTAATGTGAAGATAACATTATGTAATACAACATCCAGTGCTAATTCCCTACTATATTCTGTATAATTTTGTATTTTCGGTATTGTTTATGGCTTATTCTGGTTCATATGTCTCCATTCTTTTGTCTTTAAAATAAAATTTTAAAAAAAGATAATAGATATCATAATTAGAAGATCAATAAGGAAACAGAGGACTTGAACAATACTATCAGTAAAGTAGACCTGACAAACATATACATCAAATTCTCGACAGCAACAGAATACATATTCTTCACAAGTGTATATAGTTTAAATTATTCTCCATGATAAAACATGATGTCATAAAAAGGTCATCAAGAACTTTTAAAAGATTAAAATCATACAGGAACTTTCTCTGACCACAGTGAAATGAATTAGAAAGCAATAATAGAAATAAAACTGGATAATTTACAAATATGTAGAGATGAAACAACATAAACTTAACAATGAGTCAAGGAAAAAATCATAGAGGAGATTATAAATACTTTCAGACATATGAAAATCAAAGTAAATTAAAAACACAGTATGAGATACAATGAAAGCAATGACCAGTTAATTCATAGTTGTAAATTCTTAAAAAAAGAAGATCTCAAATCAATAATCTAGGTTTACTCCTTAAGGAATCAGAAATAGAACCAACTAAACCCCAGAGACAATGAAAAGAAATCATAAAGATTAGAGTGGAAATAAATAACATAGGACATACAAAGACAATAGTGAATTAACAAAATCAAAAGTTATTTTGAAAGATTAACAGAAGAGAAAACCTATAGCTATACCAAGAGGAAAAAAGAAGTCTCAAATTATTCAACTCAAGAATAAAATTGGGGATGTTACTACAGAATACACAAAAATTTTAAGAAATTATAATAGAATATTATAAATGATTGTGTGAATAAATTAGAAGACCTAGATGAAGTGGAAAATGCTCTATAAATGCACAAATTAACAGAACTGGCTCAAGAGAAAAATAGAAAATCTCAGTAGATGTGTAAGTGAGGAGGTTAAATCAGTAAAAACAAACAAATACACAACTTCCAACAAAGAAAAATCCAGATCAGATGATTACTGGTGAATTCTACCAATCACTTAAAGAATAATTAACACCAATCATTTCCACATTTTAAAAACACAGAAAAAGAAGGAATACTTCCTAACAACCTAGGAAATCTATGATACCTTGATACCAAAGCCAGTCAGATACCAGAATAAAACTATAGACCAATATTCCTTCTGAATATAGATGTAAAATTTCTCTGTAAACCCTAGTAAACATAATCTAGAAGCATTTAAAATGGACCATATACCATGACCAAATGGAATTTATCACAGCAATTGAAGGGATAGTTCAATATTTGAAAATTAATGTAAAACAACATATTGGACAAGAATCACATGATCATCTCAATTGATACAGAAAAATATTTGACAAAATCCACATCCTTTCAAGGTAAAACACTCAGAAAACTAAGAATGAGGGAACTTTAGCAAAACACACTTTAACCCACAACTAGCACTATATTCAATGGTGGAAGCTTTTCTGCCTAAGATCAAGAATAAAACAAGCATGCCCACTTTCACCACTGCTGCTCAGCACTGTTCTAGAGTCCTAGGGACAGCAACTAGGCAAGAAAAAGAGCCAAGTGGTGACATGTGCCTGTAATCCCAGGCACTGAGAGACTGAAGTGGGAAAATCATACATTCAAGGCTCGCCTGGGCTATTTACCAAGACCCTACCTCAAAAGAGAGAGGCACTGGGGACATAGCTCCGTGGTAAAGTTCTTGCCTAGCACGCACACGGCCTTGGGCTCAACACAATTAAACACAATAACAAAAAGGCATCTCAGTTAGAAAGGAAGAACAAAGACTGTCTTTATTCAGAGATGACAGGAAGTTATATACAGAAAGCTCTGAAAGTCCACAGAAAACTTACAGAACAGCTAAGTTGCAGCATAAGAAATAAACACACACAAAAGAATCAACTGTGTATATATACACTAACAGAGTGAAGCAATTTGAAGAGGAAACTAAGAAAATTATATATAAAACAGCATCAACAGAATAAAATACTTTCAAATTAATAAAAGAGGTCCAAGATTTAAAGACACTGAAAACTACAGAATACTGCTGCAAGAAATTAGATTTAAATAACTGGGATGATATCATATATTTATTGATGCAAAAAGTCAGTGTTGTTAGCAATACTCTCCAAAGTGATCTCCAGATTTGAGGTAATCCCTATCAAGATCTCCATTGCATTTTATGCAGAAATGGGAAAGCTTTTCCTAAAGTTCATGTGGAATTGCAAGGGGCCAAAAAAATCTTTACAAAGAACAAAGTTAAAAGATTCACACTTCCTGATTTTAAAACTTATCACTGAGTAGCAGTAATCAACATAACATGGTAGAGGTATAAGGACACACACATAGATCAATGGAACAGAATCGAGACTCTAGAACAAAATGCAAACGTGTATGGTAGATTGCTTTTCCAGTACTGGGCATTGATCCCACGGCCTCTCTTGTGCTAGGCAAGCACTCTACCACTGAGGTACAGTCTCATTCCTGATCCATTTATTTTTGACAGGGGTGACAAGACCATTCAATGAGGAAAAAACTCTCTTCAACAAATGATGCTAGGACAAATGGAAGACAAGATGCAAAACAATGAATTTGAACTAGATGGCTGAAGGGAGGCAGGTTATATGTTTGTTTCCTCCTCTTTGGGTAGAAATGAAAATAAGATGTAAAAAAAAATGAAAAAGAATGAATTTGAACTAGATGGCTGAAGGGAGGCAGGTTAAATGTTTTTTTTCTCCTCTTTGGGTAGAAATTAAAATAAAATATAAAAGAAAAAGAATGAATTTGAGCCTAATATACAAAACTTACATATTACATATAAAATTATAAATACAGTATATTATTATATTTAATGTATAATTATATTTAAGCATGGTATATAATTAATTATACACTATATAGAAAAATTACCTCAAAATAAGCCAAAGATCTAAATATAAAAAGTAAAGCCATAAAAATCTTAGCAAAAAATGTAAAGAAATATTTTCAAGAGATAATCCACAAAAGAGAGAAAATATTTTAATTCATATATCTGATATGGTATAGTATCTAGAATACATAAAGGATTCCTACAACTGCAACAACAAAAGATAAATCAATTTTTAAATGGGCAAAGGACTTGAACACATATTTCTCCAAAGATACACAAATGGCCAATAACTATGTGAAAGTATTTTCAATATCACTAGTCATTAGGAAAATTTAGATCAAAACTAAACCAAGATGCCACTCCAGACCCACCAGAACTGCCACAACCACAAAAGGAGACTAACAAGTATTCGTGAGAATGTGGAGAAATTGAAACCTTCAAACATCACTGGGAAAGGAGAAGATGCAGCCACTATGGAGAGCAGTCCAGCAGGTCCTCAAAAAATTAAACCCAGAATTACCACATAATGGAACTCTGGATAAATATGCAAAATATTGACAATAGGTGTTCATACAAAAATTTGCACGCAGGGACTGGGGAGTGTTGCTCAGTGACAGGACACTTAACTAGTGTGTACAAGGCCCTGCGTTCAATCCCCAGCACTGCCCCCTCCAATCCACACAAATGTTCACGACAAGAATATTCACAATGGCAAAAAGGCAGAAACCTAAATGTGCATCAGCTGATGAAAAAAACAAAATGCAGAAATGTATATACAATGGAATATTATTCAGTCATAAAAAGGAATAAAGATCTCATATATAATGCATATGAGCCTTGACAGTGTTGTGCTATGTGAAATAATCCAGATGTGAAAGGACAAATATTCTATGATAACACCTATGAGGTATTCAGAATAGGCATATTCATAAGACAGAAAATAGAGTAAGAGTTATTGGGCAAGGGAGAGGGAGGAGGGAAAGTTATTGTTTAATAACTATGGAGTTTTCATTTCAAATCATGAAAAGATTTTTGAAATAGTGATGGTGGTGTGCAACATTGTGAATATAATTAGTGCTGTGCAATCGTACAGTTAAAAATAGTGCAAATGAGCTGGGCATGCTGGAGTATCCCTGTAATCTCAGCACTCAGGAGGCTGAGGCAGGACAATTGTTGTGAGTTCGAGACCAACCTGGGCTACATAGTGAGCTCAAGGCCAGCCTCAACAGCATAGTGGGACCCTGTCTCAAAAAAGATTAAAAAAAAATAGTGTAAATGGCAAATTTTATATCTATTTTACCACACTTTTAAAAATTAATAAAGTAGTAATGTAAATATTGAATTATACACTTAAATGAGTGAATTTTATGATATTAAAAATTATATCTCAATAAAACTTTTTTAAATAAATGAATGAACTGCAACAGGGATAACCCTTGATATATTATGCTTAGTGAAAGAATCCAGTTACAAAAGGCATGTTACATGATTTCATTTACATGAGACAGCCAGGATTGGTAAATCTATAGAGACAGAAAGTACATTATTGGCTCCTGCGGCTGAGAGGAGTAGCGGGGCAGGGGAGTGACTGCTATGGGGTGAAGGGGTAAAAACATACAAAAGTGATCTGAGCAAGGGTTGCAGAATTCATTGAATATACTAAAACTCACAGAAATGTTTGCTTTAAATGAATGAATGAACTAGCTGTATGTAGAGTATATCTCAGTAAAACCATTTTAAAAAATGAGATCATGACTGCAAAAGCCCAGGGTGGAGTCTGGCTCCTGGTGGGATCTCAGTACCCTACAGTTACTAGGAAAATGCAGTGATCTCTGAGATCCTAGCAACGCGCTTCCTACAGCGCAAGACTAAAGCTCTGCTATTAGATGATGAAACAATTCTGGGATTGTCTTTGCAGTTTACTTTCACTGCCCCTGAGGTCTACTCAGTCCTTAGGGATCCAGCCCAGCGAGGACTGAAGTGTCCGTCTCAAGCCCTCCACACACATACTGCCCACTCCCTCCCTCCCAAGCTTCCAGTTGCTTTAATTGGCCTCCAAAGAGGAAATAGATCTCACTGAAAGGCTCTGATTAATCCCTAGGAATCTAGGTCCCCACATTCTCCTCTCTTTCCACCCCAACTCCCTGATTATTTGTTTCAGACAAGAAAAGAACTTTGCAGACTCCCCAAGGAAAGAGAGGCCTTCGGAGAGGGCCGCATGTGGCAGCCTGTGCTGACTGTCCTAATGAGGCCTGGGAGACCCCTCTGCATCGAGGCAGGCCCAGAACGTGAAAGTTAATATGGAGCACCTTTTCCTAGTGTCTGTAGGGCAGTTCTAGCTCACACTCTCCTCTGCCCACATTATAGGAACTCATGTTCTCATCTGGCCTCTCCACGGGCATCCTATTCACACAGCTCTTTATGTCTCCTGGTTCTGAACCATGGTGTGGGGCACTGTCTGGGATGGCTGTCCCCCCTGGAGGTCCTGCCTTCACAGGGACACCTCACATAATTCTGCTCACCCTTCAAGGCAAATGTTTCTCTGTGAAGTCTTAGTCAGGTGCCACATAGGCCACCATGTCCTACCAGGGGAAATCCAAAGCTAGTGGCTCTTGGCAGAGCGCTTGACACTGCAGGCCCCGGCCACGTGTACATCACACTTCAGGGCCAGGCCCAGGTCTATTAATGTGCAGAAGTTGTATCTGTGGCAAAGGAAGCCTCGGTCTCAGTTCTGCCTGGCACTGTCTTCACTCTATAAAGTGGAGTGTTCTTCACTGTGTTACTTACAGAGGGGGCCAACAGTCAAGTAAAATTACAAATTTCCTTACTGCAAGATTCCTTAAGAGCCTTTGCTTCAATAAAGTATACTGTGAATCTCTAAGAAGATGGTAGCCACACGGCAAACTACAATTCCTAAACTTTTTTTACTATAAAATTTTTTCACTCCTGAGCCTCCGAAGGGTCCTTTATTCTGGAAAATTCTGACCTGACCTAGATGACCACTCACATGTACCCAGCCCAATTGGGGGAAATCATTTCAGAGCGTCACCTCATTTGAGATGTGATAGAAATATATGGTGGAAGTTTAAATTTTAAAAATGTATTATAGTAAAAGACACATTGCCATTAGTTCCCTCAAATTACTCCTCCCTGCTCTTGGAATACGTCCCACCATTCTTGACACCTTCTGAAGCAGTGCTGGAAGTTTTCTTTCATAAGTGTCTTTGAGGTGTGATCAAAACTATGGTGAATGCTGTGGCCAAGCGCAATCCTTTGGAAAGGTAGCTTCATAAAAACATTACAGTATGTCCTCACCCACTTTATTCAGCAGGTCAGCCACCATGTGACCTCTGGCTCTTCCCCAAAGTTAAAGGTAAATGTTTTTAATTGATTCAGAACACCAAGGCAGCTAGACTTTAGCTGTTAAATGCAAAGTTTAGTTGTCATCACAGAAGACGACTTCCCAGATTGCTTTAGAAAGTGGAGAGAATGATGGGATAGTTGTGCTGAAAATAGGGAGGGGTTAGAGGGGGATTAATGACAATGTGTCTTTTACTATAATAAAATTTAAACATTCATCATATTTTTCTATCACAACTCATACCATAGACCAAAAATGAACCCAAGTTGGGTGAAATAATTAAATGTTAAGATGAGACTATAAAAGTTAAAGGAGAATAAGCAGAAGGAAAATATAAGCAGTGTCTTTGGATCCCAGGACCTGGCACTGGCCTAGCCCACAGTCCTCTGTGATTATCCATGGATCTCAAAGTTTGTGATGCCACTTAGAGTCATGCTATGTGGGTAATATTCAATTTTGCTTCTCAAGTAGGCTGCTTCCGCTGTTAGATTAACTACCTTCCATTTCGGTATATTCCTCCTAGGGTGTTACATACAGGATACTGATAACCTTGTGCTTTGAAAAGCTCCCTAAAGGGACCACTTGATGCAACCATCACATTAGGCCTATTCCTTACTGCTGAGGCATAAACTAGAGTTTCATCCAAAGCAGCGATTTCAACCTGAGCCAAGGGTTATGATGGTTGTCTGGGGACTTCCTAGCCAGACCTAGTCTATACCCTTAACTCCTCTTCCCCAGCCCCATAACCTAAGGAGACTTGACCAGGCCCTTCCTCTCATAGAAACCAGTCTTTCTGGCCAAGACTTATCCTTTCAAAGGGCCTTATGGGCCTGGGACCCAGAAACAACCAATGAGATCAGACACCTCACAAGATCCACCTGACCACCATCACTGCTGAGCATCCAGGAGCCTTGGAAACCACATGTCTTCCATCCAGCTAGCTGCCAATTCTACCTCTCCTGCATCCTTCCCACCCACCACCACTTGTGGTCCCCTCAAGGGTTTCCAACTGCCATCTCTAGGTATGTGAACTATGAGAACCCAAGGGCCAAGTGTCCCTGGCACCCACAGAGAAGCTCATGTTTCTGAATGGGTAACAATGCCTGGCAGGAGCAAGACCTCACCAGAGACGAGAATCAGCTTGGGAGACAGCAAAGGCAGGCCCAAGGAGGTGCCAGGAAAAGAAGACAACCCTCTTCCTAGTATTCAGGTATCCAGGCACTACCATGTTAAGGAAAAAGACTTATAACTTTAGTACTGATCTGCAGTCAGAGTAGAGACTCTCTCCTGAGCCCCAGGCCTACGTGCCTAATAACTTTCTAGGAAGAAATGCCAGCCAGCCACGTTTATCAACTTCCCAGGATCAAGAGGGCGAGGCAGCAAGTGTGTCTCTGTGGTCCCATGGGAGTGAAGATCATCACTGATCATTTTCTGAATCCGTAGTACATGGAGGTTTGGGAAAGGGGAAGTCTTTGGTGAAGAGTGAATGCAGGAATGAATGGATGAATGGTGAGTAGATGGTAGATGAGTAGATAAAGAAGGGAATGAAGTTGGAGCGAGGTTGGGCCTGAAACACTGTCTTGTGGAGAAACCTGTTTTCTAACCTCCACCCCAGTCTCTGGGCTAAACCTAGGCCATCCATTTGATGCCTCTTCCTCCTTCTGCAGTCTGCTGTTTTCTTTGGGTTTGAACACAGCGGTGAGAAGACCGATCAAGTCCATCTTCCTGACCTCTGCCTGTGTTGATCCTCACTGTCCTTCTGTGGCATCCTAGTCCCGGCCCTCTCTGACTTTCTATCTTCTGTGGCTCCGTGAGTTCACTGTCCTTGCTACATGTTAGAGACTTTTCTATCTCTAACCTTTTAGACTTTCACTGCAATGCTAGATTTTTAAAACCTTCCCTGTATCCCATCTCTTATGAGGTAGTTTCCAAGATCCTTGGTCTGGCACTCAGGGCCCTATCTGGCTGGCTCTGAACTACTAATCTACAGGTAGTCATATGGCCCACACCACCACTCACCTACACATGTACTCTCAGAGCAGATGGAATTTACAAAAGCCCTCTTTCCTGGTGAATGTACTGGGTGTCCATTGATGGTAGAGGTGACCAAGAGTGTATGCACGGACACACACACTCACACCCACACATGCAAAGAGCACAGGAGACACAGAGCACTGTCTGAGGGGAGTGAGGGCTGGATGGTGTCTTCGTGCCACTGTGCAGGAGAATACATGCTAGCATACAGGGGACACTGGAAAGTCTTCCCTTGCCTGCCACCCCCTCTCTGGACTCAGAGCTCCTGTAGGGCAGGCTTCTCCTCATGGAGCACAAGCCCTTGCCAGCAGTTGCTCCTATCTGTCTGTTGAACTTCTAGGGAGGTGCCCCACTGGGTGCACCACAGAAAGGAAACATGCTGGAGGATTCCACTGAGGACCCAAGGCCTGGAATCTGATCTCAAAGCCTGCTCCAACACGCTGGCAGAATTGCGCACACCCTGTTCTACTTAGGCCTCCGCCTTGCCACCTGCATTTTCTGAGGAATGTATTCTGTGCTCCAAAAGCTCTCCTAAGGAACTTTGTACACAAGGAGGTGACCACATTACCTGATAACCAATCAAAATGCTAGGAGGGCTGGGGACCCTGTCCTCCTCCCAGTCTCTGCTGGGCTGGAAGACGCCCTGCAGAGAACTCATCTTCTCTAAGTAGTCCTCTGCAGCTTGGAGAAAAGTCTCTTCCCAGAGCAGAGATGCCTCCCAAAGTGAGGTGCTGCTCCTAGAGAGGGTGTGTCCTCACTGCTGGCGGATGGGAGACACTAGCTGGGCACAGGGCTGGCTATGGTAGAGATCGCCCCAGCCCTGACCGTAAGTGCTCATGGTGCCTGCCTGGCTGCTGTGGCTCCTTCCCTTCCTCCTCCCCAGTCCAGCAAAGCTGGGCATGAGACCAAGAGGTAAAGCAGAGACACCTCGAGCCCCTAACCAGACAAAACCAGTAGGATTCTCGGTGAGAATGGGAAATGGATCAGCAGAAGCCCCTTGCCCTTCCCTGCATCCCTCCGGCTGAAATCACAGCCTGAATCCTGACCACAGAAGGGAGAGCCGGATAGCTGTCCTGCCCAAGCCCTTGCACTGTTCTCTCTTCCGCAGCTCCACCCAAGCCCTGTGTCCCCACCGCCCTGGCTCTGCACTGACCATTGTTCCTCTGGGGCCTCAGCTGCTCAGGACCACGGGTCTCTTAGTGGCCAGTTTGGGAAGGCCCAGACCTGGTGTCAGAGCTGGAAAGAGGCAGTGACAAGGCCAGCTGGGGGACAAGATAGGACCAGATCAGGCAGGATGTTCAGGCCATGCTAAGGAGTTTCACTGAGGGTGTGGGGAGAGGGGGAAGGGTAAGTGCAGGGAGGGGCATGGTCAGATATGTGCATTGGAACCACTCTGATGGGAGTGTGAAGAGCTGAGGCCATTGCACTGATCTAGGAGAGAGAATTAGGTACTGAGGTGAAACAGGCCATAACTGGGATGGCAGGTAGGACAGGGATGCATTTAGGAACACTTAGAAGGAGAGAGGGTAAAATTTGATAACTAGCTTGGGCTTGAGGATGCTAAATGCTTTGTAGATCACAGATGCAAATACGGTGGTGCTTGGTTCACAAACTTAATTTGTTCTATAATTTGGAAAAAATGGCCACCTTTATGTTTGTGTGGGAAAGATGGCCACAGTTGTGTGTGTCAACCAAAGAAGAGTTTGCAAAGAAAAACAAAATTTTACCAAATACTTCTGTTTCTGAAACAAATTGTGTGCAAACAAAAGACTTCATGAAATGAGGTACCACTGTATTACAGGTGGAGGAACCTGGAGATGATCAAGGACCTATCCAAGGTCACCCAGCAAGACACTGGGGAGACTTGACTAGAAACCAGGCTTCTGAGCTCCTGTACACGGGACTCTTTCCCCACAATGATACATATAGATAGAGATACATAGGTTTCACAGAGCCTTGGATGCCCACCCAGAGAACCTGGACCTTTTCTAGGAGCAACTGGGAGCCATGGTAGATTCTTAGTGCTTAGTAGTATTTCTTGTTTCTTCACCTCTCCGCAGCAGAAAATTTTCCAGGGCCATTGCCTCTCTCTTCTGGGCCCACCCAACCCCCTTGATCTTCATATAGAAGGAAGCATCCACTCTTTACAAGGAGAAAGTAGAAAGCCCAGAGAGGTGAAAAGATTCACCTAAAGTCACACAGCAAGCTAGTGGCCCAGATTTTCCCAAATTCCACAAAAGTTCTCCCAAATCTCACAATAGTTCTTCTATATCCTGGGTATGAAATCCAGAAGCCTGAAATTCCAGGTCTGGAGAGGAAAAGGTCTGGGCCAGGGTGATCACAAGCGTGTGACAGAGAAGGACCTAAAACCCTAGTCAGGTCCCTGGGGCCAGTGCAGGGGCCAGTCAGCTGCCAGTCAGCTGCCAGCTAGTTGCCCCCCCTTCACCGCTGCAGTCCTGGGAGGGAGCGGTGTCCTGGCTCCCTCCCTCAGCAGTCATTGTGCCCCCATCTGTCTTGCCAGGGACCAGCACTGGGACATCTCCAGGCTGCCTTCAATTATGAGGCAATAAATATGAGATGTGGTGCATGATGAGCAGCCGCTTGGGCCGCCAGCCCTTCCCCCACCCCGCCTGCCTCTGCACCAGGGAAGATTGGATTTTGTGTTGTTCATTTTTTATCTCTAGTCCATGTCAGATGGGGAGGTACAGGACATGGGCAAAGGATAATTTTATCCTTCCCCCACTTATCAGGAACAGCACCGAATTTGGGGATGTGTAATGTCCTCGGGTTGCCTGCTGTCCTCACATGGGGCGCTCCTCCACCCCCAAGCACCGGCTTGGGCCTCCTGGGCTCCACTGAAGCAAAATGGCCAGTGGAGAGAAAAAGTCCTGAGCAGGAAGATGGAGACCTGAGATCCCAGCCTTGACCTTGCTGCTGATCTCTATGACCTTGGGCAGGTGTCTGAAAAATGTCCTAGAAGGCCCTTCTCTATGCAAAGCCCTGTACAGGCAAAAACAGGCCACACCAAGGACCTGTTCCCCCCACCACTATGGAGCTGGTGTTTGACTCCAACTAAACAGACATTCTGTGGAGTGGTGGAAGACGCTGGCACTGGGTATGAAAGAGGTTCACTCACAAGTGGGATGAGAAGGAGGGCATGGAGAGAAGGCATCCAGGCAGGGACAGAGGAACACCATGCGGGCACAAATGATCCATGTATGCCGGCAAGACCTGAAGGTATGGTTGGGCCATAGGGTAGACAGACTTGGAGAAGAAAGGAATTTTAACCAGGTAAGTGTTATGATCACATCTACATTTTCAAACAATCTGTCTCTGAAAAGCAGGGTTAACAGTAGGAATGGGGAATGAAGGTAGGGGGTCCAGTGAGTGGGCTGATGCAATGGTCCAGGAGAGAGGAGACACAATCCTAGAGTAGAACAGGGGCAGTAAATCCAGAAATAATAATAATTACAATCCTCGCTATAATGAATACTACCATTAAGTGTTAATACGGTACAGGTACAGTGCTTCCTATTTACATCATTGCTTTCAACTCTCACAATGCTCCTTCAAAGTAGATTGTTATCCCTATTATCAACTAAGAAAAGGAAATGTATGCAGATTGCTAGAAGGGTATGACAACTCAAAAACCACCAAAAAGTAAAAAGGGATTTACTTTGATTCTGTTTTCAAATAATTGTATTTACCAAGAAAGATATCACAACCCAGCGTGGCTGAGATATTAAAGGAGCAAAGAGGGGTGAGAACTGCTTGTACCAAGGGAAGCGGAACAGTGCAGGTATGGGTCTGCCACCTTGAAGGACACAGTGGCTGCTGTCCTTACATTTGAATGGCACCTTGGCTAGGTATAATATTAGAGTGCATGGGAGCTGGACAGAGAAGGCTCCAGGAACTGCCATTGCCAACTGAGTTATACCAAAGCGCTTAATCTCTATCTTTTCTCATCTGTTTAATCATCATGGAAAAATTGATGACAGAATGACTAGAGATGCAAAATGTTTTGCAATTTGCAAAGCTAATTTAGTGTTCAGCAGATTCCCTGCTGAAGGGAATAATTATTTTTCCCTGGAAATTTAGGAGCATGATCTCCATATGCTTAGGGTGGTTTAGGTGGAAGGAGTCAAGGAAGTGGATGAGGAAGTGTGGACAGCAAGTACAAAATTCAAGGAACTGGCTGCGAGAAAGAGTAATGGTGGAATAACATGGGACAGAGGACACTTTGGAGATGGGAAAGTCATAAACATATTCAGCGCCAAGGAGTCAGTGGAGACAGAAGATTAAAGAGGGGAGGGGCAATTGCTGAAAACAGTTCCTGGAGGAAGTGGGCAGGAAATGGGTGTCAGGGCCTGGAGCTGGAGGGGAGCCTGCTCTCTGACCACTGTACTACAGCACAGTGGTTAAGATGAGGGTCTGCAGTCCGACAGCCTGGCTGTGAATCCCGACCCACCAGGACAGCACGACTTTGGTCAAGTTATTTAACCTAAGGCAGTGATTTGCAAAATGGGAATCCTGACAGTGCCTATCTTATAGAGTTAGTATGAAAATTAAACCAGCTGATACATGTAACCGGCCTAGAAAAGAAGTGTCTGGCACATATCAAGTGTTTGGCATAAATTAGCTGTTAGTGGCCAATAGAAATCAGCTATCACTAATTCATCTAATAAGGCTGGCAAGAAGAAGAAGGCTTTTGGTGTGGCCTGTAGAAACTCTTCTGAGAAGGAGGAATGGGGAACTCATCTAAAAGCTTTGCTTTTGCATCAAGGATTCAGAGTTAAGGATGAGTTCACATCACTTCATGCTAAATCTGTTTTGCCATCTGGAAAAAAGCTCCTTCTCAAGAGAAGCTTGTGATGAGCACAGGGTCAGGCATACAGAGGTGCTCAGTGAACGTCAGCTGTTCCCTTCCCAGTGACATGGACCTGGGCCACAGGTTTGCCACGAGGGAGAACAGAGCTGAGGTTGAGAGCATTCAGTGAAAAGTTTGCTGAGGCATGGGATCTTGTGGAGGCTCTGGATGGCAACATCACCCACCCCAAGCCCAAGGGGCCCAGGAAGAAAACAGAGCCAAGAAAAGTGGCAGAGGTGAGGGGAACCCAAGGTTGAGGGGTCTGTGGTAGGAAAAAAGGGTTTATGCGTTTCATTCGATCCGACTTCTCTGAGACTTTGGTATGTCAGGTCCAATGTGCGGTACTTTATAAACATGAGCTCATCCATACCCGTCCAGGACTGGGCAAAGCAATCCAGGAGCCTGTCCCTCCCTCAGATGGGTGAAGGCCTCAGACCCCTGATTGAGTGTAAACAGCCCCCACACTTTGGCAAGGTTGGATCAGAAAAACAAGCAGGGCCGGTCAGGTTCCCTCTGCATGCCCTGGACCTGGAAGGATAGGGAGCAACTGGAGTAAGAAGTGAGAATCAAAAAGGACCCAGAGCAAAGGGCCATGGAGTTGAGCTGTAGCCATGTGCAATCACACAGGAGCACTAAGGCATGGATGCTGTGAGACAGAAGGGGCATAGGAGAGAGGGCAGAAGTCAGCCTGAGTAGTGGAGGTGACCAGAGAGCAAGGGAGACCCACTGACAGAGATGGACAGAGCAGCAGCCCCCAAGTGACCTCTGCTCCCCTCAGTGTTCAGGTTCCGGTGTCTCCCCTCTGCCCCCACTGGCTCTTGCTCAACTTTCCTTTGTCTAAATGGGTTCTGTTCTTTGTAACTAAAGAAGTCTGAATAAGGCCTATTCTCACTCTGCACATGAGAAAACTAAAACTGAGAGGGACGTCAACTTACAAAACAGCACTGAGCTAGCTAGCTAAGGAGAGGCAGAGACAGAACTGGAATTCAGGACCCATTTTCTCCAGAGTCCACTCCTCCTTCCTTAGCCCCAGAGGCCAAACCCCAGCCCCACAACACCAGCTCCCACTCTCAGACACTGCTGCCCTGAGACAAAATCTTGCCAAGACTACTCCAGCCTCCTCACCAAGCAGGAGTACAGTCACCTGACAGCAGAGGCCCTCCTGGCCTCTTGGGAGGGGCAGCTGAACTCAAGAGTAGTTCTGTCCCCCAAATCTTACTCCTTTATAACTTTTCCTGGGACCTCCAAACCTTGAGTCCCCCTCAGGCTTTCCTAAGGGGAAGAGCTGACATTTATAAAGAAAGTGCCCACGGCAGCTGACCACCAAGCGTGAGGCCTCTGAGAAGGAACCAAGAGATTCAGAGGACCCAGGCAAGGAGAGCCAAAGGCCAGACCTCAACACATGGGTGAGAACGGTTTTCACCAGAGCGGGTCCCTTGGAGCCTCCCATCTTCCTTCCTGAGACAGCACCCTCATCCCCATGACACAACTGGGGAAACTGAGGCCCCAGGAGATTAAATCACTTTCCCAAAGCCACAGAGACAGTAAGAGACAAAGTTGGGATTCGCGCTCTAGCCTCAGACTTTAAGTCCAGGCACCTCACTTCACGGGGACAATAGCTGTCGGCCTGCTCTGCCGGGGGACTGTGGTGTGGAGCGTCACTACCCTTTCTGGGTCTCTGCTGAGTGAGGAGGGGGCTGCTGGATTTCTGAGCCTGCCCACCCGCTCTAGCAGGGCAGGGAGCGGGGCCTCATTCAGGCCACTCCACACCCCACGTCCTCTCCCCAATCATTAATCTCCAGCCAACAGTCCCAGCTGCAGTGCTTTCATCATCCAATTACCGGAGCGGCTGGCACAATAAATCTTGGTCACACAAATGCAGGCAAATCTGCAGCTATTTTCATGGCCATTACTGTGCATAGGACATTGGGACGCAGGTCATTTGCCTTCCTGACGTGGAGTCCTGTCCACCTCCCCATCTTCCCTGCCTTCTTTCATTTCTCATTGGCAGCTGCCTCACCCCCTCTGCCTCCTTATCCCCCAAGTACCTGCTTCCCCTCCTCATCCCGCTTCTAGGCTGTGGGACCAAGATCAGAAGACTCCGTATGACCTTGGCCAAGTCCATTCACCTCTCTGAGCTTCAGTTCCTTCCCTTCTAGAACAGAAATGACATTAGTGACCTCATACGGTTTTGTGAAAGTTAAACCACCCAAGTGTGGTATATGCCTCACTGTCAGTACCTAGGATGTTTGTCAGGGGTCTCTGCTATTTTTTTAAGTAGCTGTATGTTTATTTTAATGGGAACTATTTTAAATAGGAAATATTTTAATGGGAAATATGTGAAGTAGGAAAAAATATCACTAATATATCAAACCTGTGAAATCATTGCTTAGGACACCATGAAATGAAATCGTTACATAAAGTGTGCTAAAGATAAATATTAAGAATGATGCACAGATCTGGCAAAAATCATGGAGGAGGCATGTGAATGAGAAGCTTGAGACACTCTGACCTCACAGCAGTGCAGTGCTTGCCCGTTCTCTTCTCTGCATTCCCCCACCCCCTGCAAAGGGGGACATGGGGCCATCAAAGAGAGGCAGCCCATCCTGCAGCCAGGCACACTGGCCGAGGCCCCATGCACTCATGGCAGGGTTGCCTCGGGACTCTTCTGTCACATGAGAAACTGTCCCTAGGGCCCACTTTATACAATCTTTGTACTGCAAAGGCAATGTCTCCTTCAGAGAGTCCCAAGTCTTTGTCTCTTCTAAACTAAATGCTGTCACAGTCAGGTCAGCTAGCTTGGTGTTTGCTTGACTGGATGCTGAGTAGGACTTTCCCTGAGGTCTTTAATTGGTGGCGTTACAGCAAGGGCCCAGAGCTGAAGCCAAGAGAGAGGCATGAGGGAGCAGACGGATGCGTGCAGAAAGCCCGGGGTGGGACAGGGGCAGTGGGCAGGGAAAGGTCAGCAGCAGCCTTGTGAGGACTGCTGTGCTGCTGCTAAGCACGGATTGCCACACTGGAGAGAGGACGGTATTCCTCATGGAAACTGAGTGCAGCTGCTGGAATGGTTACCATACCTTCAAATCTAGGCACTAGGCTTGCTGAGCCAGGAGCTCCCAGGCCTATCCTGGGGATGCCACCAGGCAGCACAGAGATGGGCAAAGTTGCCTGCAACGTACACAGAAGCAGGAATTCACTGAAGGGGCCCATTCCAGCCATTAGTACTTATAGGAGTAAGGTGAAATAGGCCAGGAAGAATTCTCAGGAGTCACTCCCTGTTCTTGCTCAGTTGCAGGCCAGCCTAGAAGACAACCACAGTAGTTCCCAGAGCTCCGTTCAAAGCACGTAGGTTAGAAGAGGGGAAAGATCCCCGGGGCTGTCCTGATGACCACAGACCAGGAAAGGCCCACAAAAAGCCTTGAGAATCTGGCAGAGACAAAGGAAAACTCAGCTGTCCACCTTTTAGCAGGCCCTGGACAACAGAGGGGCCAGAGGGAGATGTGACATCTGTGAAGGAAAATCACTGTCACCAACTCCCACCAGAGCCACCAGTCTATGGGATTCACAGATCCCACACCATGTGCACACACAGCACACAGAACTTCCTTCTCCGTAAAGCATTTTCTTTCTTGGATATCAGTTTCTCCTGGGAGACAACAGAGTTAAGTGATGCCTCGGGCTAGTTTTAATAGTTCAGGCAGAGATTGGTGACCTGTAACCAATAGGCATTGTGGTTTGATTCTAAACTGCCTGAATGGTTCAGGGAAAGATTGCCACCTGGTGGTTAATGTTGGCAGTGTCTTGGACAGAGCAGGACAATGTACATGATCACTCCTTAGAGAAGCCTCAGATTTTAGACTTTGTCCTATCTCCACTCTGGTACATAACAGTTCAGGCCTAATCTACTTTGGGAAAAGACACCAGTATCATGAGTTCTCTACTCTGAGGCTCGAGGACAGGGTGATCTGCCAATTGCCACTTACTTATAGCTACCTCCCCTGTTATTTTCACACATACACACATGCAGTCAGTAGGTACTGCGGTGTTCACACTTCGTATCAGGTCCCATGATGCACTCCGGATATAGAAGGAGCAAATGTGGCCCCCGCCCTTGAGGCATTCCTAGCCTAGAGAAAGACACATACAGAAACAAAACATTTCATACGGCGTAGTCTGTGCTGAGTTGTAGGGATATGGAAGGCCAGAGCGAAGTCTGTCCTGATCTGGAGACAGGGCAGTCTCTTCAGAGAACGGGATACTCTTGGGGGCAATGGAAGAGAAAGTGATGGGACACTGAACACCAAGATAATGGCTTCATCCTATGGTGAAGGAACCACTGGGTATGGGGAACACACTGGAAGGGTAACAAGGAGCTGAAGGGGCAGAGAGATGACTGACTGGTTCTGACAAGGTGTCACAGGCCCACCGCATTTCACACAAGTCCATTCTGGATCTTTGCATCAACAAAGAGGTTAGTGCTGTCGCGCCCACTTTACAGAGGAGGAGAGGCAGGCTCAGAGTTTCATAAAGCATCCAAGTTCTCACTCAGCTGGTTTTCACAAGTGAGCTGGGTAGGGAGAAGAAGGGAAGAGAGGGAGAAAGAGGTAAATCCAGAATCAGGATTTAGACTTTTATCCCCACTCTCAGCTTCCACTTAATTCTCAGAATAACACATAATTTTGTAATTTTGTTTTATTCAATCAATGACGTTATTCTAAATGTCATGTAAGGGTTTCTCTTACTCCACCCCTGTCTTGTCATGAAAGTGTATTTTGATAATTCCTGCCCCTGACCAACTGTCCCATAGTCAAAGTCCAGAAACCTCTTTTGAAAGTGGGCCAGAGTCAGCATAATTAAATTCAGGGCAGGCGCACCGAAGGCACTATGCGAGAGAGACTCAGCCTGATTTACAGGTGCAGGTCAACTTCTCTCAGACATCACATGGAGGAGAGCAAACCTGCGGCCCCAGCACCCTCTAAAGAAGCCAGGCATGGACTCCCCAGCCCAGAGTTCTCAGGCAGTCGTGAATAGTCCCACTTCAGATACCCCAAACCAAGGTTTCCCGTGGCCCACTCCACGCCTTGTAGAAAAAGGTGCCCTTTGGGCACTTTTGGCCTTATAAGTGCCTGGCTTGGGGAGCTCCATTCTTGACCTGGAGTTCAGGCCCCATTTACGTTTGGCTAAGCACTTCTGTATAGTGCATCAAAAGCAGCAGCCCTGTCCAAACACAGCTACCTACCTGAGCTTGTGAAGCAGCCTCAGCCCCTTAGAAGCTATACCTGTGTCTGCAGCTCAGGGAAGTCTATGAGGAGCTGTCCAATTCTGCCTATGGCCTTGGCACAAAGCCTGTGTGCCCTCCCACTGGAACTCTTGAAGTACAGGAATCCTCACTGGCTTGGGAAACAATCATGGACTGCCTACCTGCAAGGCCCCTCCCCAGTGCACCCCAGAGCTGCAAGGCAGCATCCTTACGTGATGCGGAGAGCAGGCAACACACAGGCTGGGCCTCCAGATCCACCCTCCCCTCACATCTCCTTTCACTGTCCGTAATCCCACCACCATGCTGACCTGCGGAAGCCTTGCTATATAGTCTTGGCACTCCAGGCCAAATGAGCTCGCCTGGGGATCCATAGTACTGACAGAACAGCAGATGCCGGGCTGGAGAGCTCAGACCAGTCTTCCAGTCAGTTTTCCCAGTCACAGCGAAGAGCAGGGTATGGTCCTGCTACTGGAGTAGCAACGCAGATCTTCCTCAGCTCCAACCTGGGCCGCTTAGCGGCACCTCCCTGAATCCAGCTACTTTACCTTGGCTACTGGGGATCATCCTCTGAGTCACTTTGCTGCTATGATATCTCAAATCAAACAACTAAGATCAAGAAGGGGAAGGGTGTCCCAGCCTAGGCCCCACCTTTGAGTTCACAATTTTGGAGGATTTCAGTACAAATCCCAAGCAATCACCATGCCATGGGAGAGCTAAATTTCTGAGCCAGGAAGGATAGAGCTGGCTGGAAAACTAGGGACCTAGGTTAGACTTCTATTTGGGAATTAAAGCTTGGTTCCGCATGGACATTAGTGTAACAGCCTTTGTTCCTCTTACCTCATGAAGCTAGCAGAAGCATTAGTAGGAGGTAGATGAGGCATAGATGGAGAGATGAGTATTATTTACAACTCACAGAGAGATCCACAGACCTGCAGCCTCAGCCTTACTTAATAGCTTGTTAGAAATGCAAATCCTCAGGCTCAACCTTAGACCTAGTGAACCAGGTTCTCTCAGGGTAGGAGGAGGTTTGAGGGAAGATGAGGGGCTAGAAAACTTTTTAAAATTCTATAGATGATTCCTATGTGTATATACATTTTAAATGTACAGCTAATACAATGTCTTAGTTCAGGCATCTATAACAAAATACTTCCCACTGTGTAATTTATACTCAGAAATTCACCTTGCATGGCTTAAGGGCAAAGAGGTTAACAAACTCCCTTAGATCTTTTATAATTAGGGCACTAATCCCATTAATGGGGGCAAGGCTTCATGAGCTGACTGCCTCCCAAAGGTCCTCTAGCTTTGAATACTATCACCTGGGGTGATACACACACATTCGGACCATAGGGTGCACTGTGCCCATGTGACAGATCATGTGATTACTACAGGAAAAATAACCATAGCAGCTCCCATTCTCCAGGTATCTACTACATGCCAAGTATTTTCAACTTTTATCTAAGGTTAAACATGACCTCGTTTTGTCCAACAATCCTTTCAGATACTTTTATTGTCCTACTTTTTACAAGTGAAGACACTATAAAGGTATTGGCCCAAGTCACTCAGCATTTCCAGTATTGTTTCCTTACCTACGGTATGGGAACCATCATGCCTTGCTTCTTTGGCTGCTGTGAGGATTAGTGAGAATGTGTGGAGAATGATTCACATTATGTGGGGAGCTCAGGCTTGACCACTGGGTGCAGTTCTACAGACCGGCCCAGTGGGGAAAGGCAGAGGCAGCACCACACAGCTGGCTGAGGGCCAAAACAAAAATCTGTCTGCAACCTGTGACTCAAAGAGCTGCCTCTGCCTGCAGGTCCCTGTGCTTCCTGCTCAGCACTGTCAGCTTCATCTGCTATCACATTCTGTTTACTCTTTAAGGGAACCCATGCTCTCATTTCTCATTCTATTCCTAGTTGATGACAACAAAATCTATGTTTGGAAGGCAGCTGCTCTGAAGGCTATGGGCATTAGAAAATAATTCCACTGCGGGCTTCTGACAAAAACTAATGCAGTCCTCTTGGATGAAATACAAAGACCTTTGGCTTGAGAGGTAACTAGTGAGACACATCGTTACAAGGATCATCATAAGCCTCTCGCCAGCTGCTGAACGCCCCTGATGTACCAAGGGCCTCACACAAAGCTGCAGGATAAGCATCACCTCATTTCTACCTCTTCTTTGCTGGATAACAAAAACACAAATTTGGAATCATCACTATTTGTGTGACATGGGAATATATTATATAACATTGTTGAATCTAGATTTCCTGTCTTTAAAACAGAATTGTTGAATTAAGTGAATGTTTGCATAATTCAAAGCATACAGTAGGCACTTTAGAAATGTTATTCACCTTTCACTCTTCTTTACTGTAATATACTGACCTTGTGATGGACAGAGGACAGAGATAACTCAAACTAAGTCACTTCTGGTCTCACAGTGTCTTCTATAACCAGGCTGGGTCATTCTTTATAGAGAGAAAATGTTTTGGAGCAGTCGGGTTACTCAAAATCCTAAGGCCTGTAGTTCGCTCAGGTGGCTATCTGCTGTGGAGTGCGATCCTCAGTGGTCTTTTTCTTTTGGTAATGCTATTATTTAATTCCTAGGAAAGATCAGCTCTTTTGTATTCCATTTGGCATAAGGCTGTTTTATAGCAATTGGATTATGTTTTATGCACTATTTATGGTATTTACAGAATCCAAAAGAATTAGCTGTACAAAATTTGTAATTGGTGTTTAAGGTAATTTAATCAAATTCTTATTGTCTGAAAGTTAAGAGGTTTTAAAGTTTTACTGAATATTGTTACTGGGTTTGGGGGTTCTAAAGTCTCCTTCTAGAGGTGGTTTCTAGGTTCTTTCCTAAACAAAGAATTGGTTGGGACAAGCACAAAGTATAGTGAGGTTTTACATTTATTAAAGCTATGAAGAGAAACAAAACATGCTCTGCAGAGTAAGTTTGGACCAACTTAAAGTACATTCTAAAGGATGAGAAGAGACCACTGTCAAAGAGAGTGCACAGTGGCCAAGAGTTCAGTGGAGGCCATCTTCTGTATCTTCTACTCCTTAGGCTGATGTCAGATCTAGGCCATTCTATCAAAAACCTGCTTGGGTAGAACTGAAAAGACTCTCTGTTCCATGTACAGGGCTTTGGGAACTGTCCTGTGCATGCGTCCTGGAACTTGTAATTGATATATCTCATACCCACTTTCCAGACAGTTTGCTAACTAACCCCTAATCTCCTGCCTCAATATGGGTTTAATAAATTGAACACTAAACTTGATCTAGTAGTCTTAAGTATTTCTCTCAAATCCAAATCCCCCTAGACCAGTGATGGAAAACTTTTTAGAGCTTTCAGTGATAAACAGCCCACTGCAGTATGTGTCATAGATTCACCACGAATGCCCCAGTCATTAAACAATCTAATAAAACTGCAAAAAAAATAGATCTAGAACTTTAAATGTTCATGTTATTATAAAACTAAGAGGTAAATGAGCAGTTCTTTAAACTTTTTTTTATCATTTTGGGATTCTCAATGCTGACAAAAGACATGCCCATTTCAAACTTTTTGAAAATGAGTTTTAGAAAACAGATTGACCTGCTAACAAAACATAAGGAGTTGCCCTAAAATATTGGTCAAATCCAGCACCCCAACAGAATAAATAGAATAGAAAGCTTGGTTAAAATTTGGAGTTAAATTTGTTGTTTAAATAAGTTTTTAAATTTTCTTTTTGCGAAACTTCTTCAGTTACACTTTGAGGATAAGTTCAAGGTGTTTGAAAAGCCTGAGACATGCAGTGACAGTCACTAGAGCTGGAGTCAGTGGTGATGCTGTGTACCATCTCCTCCACTTCAAAGCTGTATGTATTAGCATGCTGTCAAACCAGTCATGGTAATCCCTTTCCTGCTTCCTTTAATGGGTATGTCAAAATGAAAATATGTAAAAGTATAAAGGGTTATTTTTGAAGCTTTCTGGAAATAAGAAATTGTCTTGAATTCATTCTGTAAAAGAAATTGAGTACAAACTATAGCATCTCAGTTTCCTTAACAAAAACACAGTAGTCATCAGAATTAAGCTCTTTGCTCATCATTCTTGATTCAAAGAGTGAAAGTACTTTTCACAGTACACAGAGTACTTCAGGTAGTTGGTGTCACAGGGCTGAGACACGCTCAGACCATGCTGAGCCTTGGCACCTTGGAGGCCTGGAGAAGTGAGTTATAGTGATTCCCACCAGGACAGAGGGGAAATACAAGTGAAATAAGAACTCCGTATCAGTTTGGCTTTAGGCCCAGGCTTTGGGTCTTAGAATATCCAGGCAGGACCACAGAAAACCCCATTTCCAAAAAATACTGTGACTAACAGGGAACCAGGCCAAGACGAAGAATACTTACTTAGCCCGAATGCTGTGAAACCCATCAAGGGATGCAAAAGCTTCTCTATGCCTCCTTAACTAGCTCTAAAAAGCCAACAGTCCTTGACTCATTCAGTCATCATCTTTTGTATCTCTACTCTGTTCTAGACCCTATACTGACTAAAGAGAGGAATCAATCTTTACCTTTAATAATTCAAAATGCGACAGAAAAACATTTATAGATAAATCATTGATTCAAGGTAAAAAGCACAGAGAAGTCAGAGAGCTGTGACCCTCAAAGAGTGTGAGCCTAGCAGAGGCCTAAGAGGACACAGCACTGATATGGTACACAGCCTATGTAAAGGATCAAGGCTCAGGCAGCACGGAGTTGGATGATGTGTTATCTTTGAATAACACGATGGGGAAAATTTACAGCCTACTATATAGAGTAAGCGGCTGGATCTGGCCAAAGCACAGGCATCACACCCCACAGCCTCATGCTGACCTATTCAACAGACAAAAGTGAAAAATCTCTTATCTATGCCACATCTGGGGGAAGACCAGTGACCTGCAGTTTGAGTGGGTGCGAGGCTTCCCCCGAGCTGCACTATTCTCCTGGTGGTAGGCCTTATGTGCTGAATGGATTCTTTCTAACAGTCAAAAAGACAGAGTAGGGAACTTCTGAGAACAAAGGACTACAGCCTTCGTGGTCTTCTGCTCATACCTAAAGATAAAGGCCTCCTTTTCGTTTTCTCTTATTTCTTGTTTTTCTCTCTTATTCTTCAGTGTCCCTAACTTTTCCACACTATCAACACGAGGGTGGTTAAATGACTCAGTGAGAACACTAACAGCATGAGATTGGTCCCAAGGCCACGCAGGCATTAGACGACTGGCACGGAGCCGGAGTGCCTACACCTCTCATTGCTGGTCATGTGGAGTATGGACAGCTTGAGTCAGCTTACAGGTGCAGGGTTGGGATGGACGTCCTTTGCAGGCCAGGCTGCGAGCCATGGAGGTCTCTCCCCCTTCCCATGGGTTTCGGGGAACAGCTCCATGCTGTTGTCACTTCTTCTTCACAGCAGCTACCACCCAGCACCCTCTAGCCTTGGCCCCATGCCTGTCTTCCTAACGGTTCCAGGACTCAGATCTGCTCTACTTTTCATCACAGTTGTCATTACCCGCTCTTCTCGTCTCTAGTTGAGTCTGGATTTCCTATGTCCCAACTCTTTATGTGTGTGTGTGTGTGTTTACTGAAATGAGCACATAGGCTTTTTCCAAGTTAAGTTCCACTGTTAGTTACAGAAAAACAAACATGAGGCAAGGGGTGAGTAAGAGAGGGCAACATGGAGGTGAGTCATTTATAAGTACCGTACTAGACATCTCTGGCTCACACATGCATGTAACCAAGGGCCCTTCCTCAAATATCTTCTTGGATCATCCTAAAGATGTCTTGATAGTCTCATCTTTTCATGCTTCATCCCTTGTCCCGACCCGCGGGTAGTCAACGAAGCCTCTAGAGGGGGAGCGGGATTGAAAGGAGACAAGAGGGACACAAGAAATGGAGGCAAGACAAAATTCTGATCAAGCCCTGTTTATTAAGCAGAAGTCTCGGGTTTATATACAGTGCGGGAGTAGGGATTGACGTCAGCGGGTAACTAGGCAACGGAGGGAGGTCCAGATATCACGCGAGGGTGGTCAGAGCATCAGGCGATATTATGTAATTACAGGAAGTTAACCATATATAGAAGTCACAGGAAACTAACCATACATGGGAACTACAGGAAACTGACCATATATGGAAACTGGAACTTAACTCTCAAGATGGCTGGTAATTTACAAAATGGATGCCGACCGCAGGTCTTTTAGCGGTCTCCCACAGGTCCCGCTTTTTTATTTTATTTATTAAAAGACCAAATCTCCTTGAGGGGACTGTGCCTATCTTAGGTCAGGATGCTTTCACGTGGAACCAAACTATACCTTACCCATCACTGGAAATCAAGGCAGCAAAAGGCCTTGTTCCTGTCTTAGGCAGTAGCTGATAATACACGTGAGCCTCCAGTTGCCCATCTCTGGCTTTCCAGTCCAGCGCACCAAGGTGAGAAAGCTGAAACAGCCCATTGATCTTACTGGGCATTATTATGATTTGCTTTCTCGAGGTCTGTAGCAATTCTGTGATAACGGACCTGAAGCCATCTCATTTCAATAGCATCCAGTACGTTAGTTACTTGTTGTTTAATAAGAGCCACCAATCTGTTGAAAATACAGGGTCCAAATAAAATAATTAATAATATCACAATTAAGGGTCCTAACAGAGGGAGAAGATAGGGTAAAATTCCATTCCACATGCTCCAAAGTGGATTTTCAAATAATTCTCTTTGTCTCTTTATCAGATCTTCTTAAAGTCTTATTTTGTCTCGAACGATGCCAGACTTGTTTACATAGAAGCAACAGCGTTCCTGTAAAGCCAAACAAATCCCTCCCTGTTCTGCAGTTAAAAGATCTAATCCTCTTCTATTTTGGAGGACTACCTCCGCTAAGGAATCTATCTGATCTTGAATATCTTGAATAGCGCTAGATAAAGCTTGGACTTCATCAACTATTTGATTAGAAAGCTTGTTATAAGAATGTACAGCAACTCCTATTCCTGCTGAACCTGTAACTAAAGCGGCTGAAATTCCTAATCCTACTAATAAAGGAATAAATTGAACTACTCTTTTAACTCTTTTAGGATGATCTATAGCATAATCAAAACTGGGAATGGGAATAGGTTCATCCCCAGATATGATTTTTGTATCAGGTAATAAAGTAGCTATAACACATAATCCTGTCCAATTATCGAGTAAAAAGGTAAAAGCTAGATTTCCTCCACAGACAAATACTTGACCTCTTGAAAGGCAAATAGAAGAACTATAAGTAATTGTTTGAATACAATCTGTAAAGGTAACAAATCTGACATCAATTGTATTTTTGTTGTTCTGAAAACTTTTTTCTATACAGAAAATGAATTTAACAGCTACAGGTTGAACTTTAAATGGTAAGCTTAGGGTGCAACTAGGATGTGTGGGGTTTAAAATACTATATAGAGTAAAATTTGAAGGGATAGCAAGAGGTATGAATGTACCTTGATTTATACATAGCCAATATTTTTTAGCTAATTTAGGATTAGACACATTGAAAGCCATTAGAGTAGCCATTAAAATATCTGAAGTTTGAGTGTTTAAATCATTTTCTTGTAATTTAGAAAGTGTCAGAATATGATCAGTTTTTAAAGATTTTAAAGATATCTGTTTTATGACATTTTCCATATGACTTTTTACATTAATTTTTCTAATTTTGTCTTGTGGTCCGCCACCATCAGAAATATGTATTGGGGCAGTTTTATTCCAGCACACCGGTTTACCTGGGGTGCCATGGCATGAAGCCTGAATATATTTATGGCTTTTTAAAGTCCATGGAATATTAGATCAATCGTCTCCAAGAACATTAGTGGCAGTATGCTGCAATACAGCTATAAAATATACATTATTATCTAGTCCTATATACTCTTGTACTGATATATAACAAGAAGAATGCATTGCAGCATAATAAGTGATACATTCTTTAGGACATCGTTCTGGTTGGCCATGGTGTATCACCGGAGACATATAATAACATTTCCAGCTTTGTAAGTAGATTCCTTTTATGGTTTTCATGTATGTTAAGTAAGATATTTTATTATTACCACAATCTGTGTAACTGGTATATTGTTCAGGTTTAGTTGCAATAGTACCTCCCTCACAGTCACATGGAGCACCATACATGCCTTGTCTTGCCAACTTACCTTGCATTTCTTGCCTACTCCATTTTACCAATGCTTCCTGGTGTGGGGAAGACTGAAGACCACCATCACAAAGTTTCCACAGGATGATAAAAATTGCCAATGCCAGAATCCAAGTTTTGGAATCCATTATTTGAAAAAGCTGTTTGTAATGTTTGGTGTAAAGAAATACTTAAACTCTTTGTTATACAATTAATTATATAATTTGTTTTGTATCAAATTTGAGTTTGAATCTTAGAACAGTTTTATAAAATTTTATATACTAATTTATTATTTTATTGTTTATGTCCTTATCATCATAATATTCAAAATATTCATTAAAAGCCTTTAGGCAAGAATGAGCAGTTGGCCAGACCACTCATCCTCGGGAACATTCTGTATCCGCCAGGAGCTCTCTGGCTGAACAGAATCTTAATTTTTTGGGTTTTCATAATTTTTAAGGACATAAACAAAACTTTTAATAACAATTTCTGACAGTTGGTCTTATACTTATTTTTATGAGTATGAAAAGCGAATTTTGCAATTATACATCAACAGTATATATGCAATAATCCTAAATATTAATATCTTTAAGATAATTCTTCATCCTCAGAATCATCATTTAATTTATCTTGTATATGTTGTTTAGAATCTATTTGTTTTATCAATCGTTCTGGTAACCATCTTGCAGATTTCATTTCTTTAGAATATATACATACTGATCCTCGACCCCAAATGAGAACCAGATCTGGACCATGCCACAAATTAGTTATAGGGTCTTTCCATAGTACAGAAGTAGGGGCTGGGGATATAGCTCAGTGGAATAAGCACCTGCCTACCAAGCGCAGGGTCCTGAGTTCAATCCCCAGTACCGCCAAAAAAAAAACCAAAAAAACATAGTACAGAAGCAAACTGTTTTTGTGTTTCTGTATGCCAGAAACGAGTAGCTGCCGATTGTCCATTGGCATCCAAATTTTAAAAATTGAGAATAAATAGAACATGAGAAAGAATCTTGGCGACCCCCTTGTGGGATACCATTCCCCCATTTTTATTTTATTTATAGTAAGTTTCATAGAAAGATGTGCTCTTTCAATTATTCCTTGTCCTTGTGGATTATAAGGTATACCTGTAATATGTTGAATATTAAGAAGTTTACAAAATTTAGAAAAAGCAGAGCTGGAATAACCTGGACCGTTGTCGGTCTTTATCTGTTGTGGACATCCCAAGACAGACAGAGCATTAAGTATATGACTAATTACATGTCTAGTAGCTTCACCAGATTGAAGAGAAGCAAAAATAAAACCACTAAAAGTATCTATAACTACATGAACATATTTGAGTGTACCAAATTCAGGAATATGAGTAACATCCATTTGCCATAATGCATTAGGTATTAATCCTTTGGGATTAACTCCGAGATGAGGAATTGGAAGATGTATGGCACAAGAAGGACAATTTTTAACAATTTGTCTAGCTTGTTCTCTAGTAATATTATGCATCAGTCTGAGTGTTTGTGCATTAAGATGATGTAATTGATGTGTAGTTTGTGCTAAGGTAACTTTATCAATATTATCAGTAGAAGTGACAACAGCCAGTAAAGAAACTGTATTTAAGCGAGTAGCTAAATCAGCTTTATGATTGCCTGTAACTAAAGGTCCTGGCAATCCAGAATAAGCACATAAATGTCCAATGAAAAAAGGATGTTTTCTCTTAGTTATAAGTGATTGTAATTGTTGAAATAGGTTTCCAGCATTAGAAATAGTTTTTATTTGACCAGCAGTTTCCAACAATAGAACAGAATGCACAATGTAAGCACTATCTGTATAAATATTAAATGATTGAGTAGAAAAATCAGAAAAAACAGCAATAACAGCATGTAATTTGTCAATTGAGTAGAAGAACTATTTGTTTGAAATTGTACTGTTAAATTTTGATTGTGACAAACATAGGCAGCTATGCCCATTGAAGAACCATCAGTAAATATTAACAATGCATCCTTTAATGGATGAAGTGTGGTAACTTTAGGAAAAACAAATTTATGTTTATTAGCAAAATCAATAAGTTTATTTGGAGGGTAATGATTATCCAAAAGATCTATATAAGAAGCCAAAGCAACAGGCCAAAACTCAGTAGTTTGCATAAGCCAATTAATTTGATCTTTAGTATAAGGTTGGATAATAACATCTGGTTATTTACCAAAATAACATCAGCCTTGTTCTCTTCCTAAAATAACAAGATCAGATACCATTTTATAATATGGCTCAATAACTTTTTTAGGTGTAATAGGTAAATGAATCCACATTAAAGGTGCTGTTTGCCAAAAAACAGCAGTTGGAGATAATTGTGTATTACAAATAATAAATTGTAAAGGTTTACCATAATCTATAAATGTAACTGTCTGAGATAAAATAGCTTGTTCTACTATATGTATAGCCTGTCTACCTTCAGGTGTAAGTATAAGAGGAGATGTAGGGTTGGCATCTCCATGCAAAATGTCATAGAGAGGTTTCAATTGACTTTTAGAAAGTTTTAAATAAGGCATAAGCCAATTAATATCTCCAAGAAGTTTTTGAAAATCATTTAAAGTTTTAAGTTTATCTAATCTTAACTCCAAATTTTGTGAAAAAACCTGTGATCCTCTCATTTGAAAACCTAAATATGTATAAGGATCTGTAAGTTGAACTTTATCAGGTGTAATTTATACCCCTTTATCAGACAAAGCAAACTGTAGTTTTTTATAACACTGAAGTACTTTACCACCATTTGGACCAGCCACCAAGATATCGTTTATGTAATGAATGATATATATATCTGGCCTTCAATCTCTTATCGGTTGCAAAGCTAGAGCAACAAAAGATTGACACAAAGTAGGACTATTCGTCATTCCTTGTGGAAGAATACACCATTGGAATCTTTTCATGGGTGCATTAAAATTAGTAGCAGGCAGGCTGAAAGCAAATCGTTTTTGATCATCAGGGTGTAAAGGTATGGTGAAAAAACAATCTTTTAAATCTATAATGATTTTGAAATAATCTAAAGGTATAGCAACAGGTGATGGAAGACCTGTTGCAAAGCTCCCATTAACATCATGGTTTTATTTATTGCTCTAAGATCTTGTAACAATCGCCATTTACCTGATTTCTTTTTTATGACAAAAATGGGAGTATTCCAAGGTGAATTACTAGGAATAATACGGCCAGCTTTAAGCTGTTCCTATACCAGCTATAAGAATTTGTGGGGGAAGATGGCGACCGGGTAGGCAGCAGAGAGAGAACCTCCCAGAGGATTACCAACCAAACAATGAAATATAGCAATATGAAGACAGAAATAAGGACTTCCGGGAAGAAGACGACCAGTCGAGAGAGCGAGTGTGGAGGGAAGAACGGCTTCAGCTCCTGAACCCGACAGAGAACGCGCTACTGGGACAAACTGCGCCAAACCGGGCAGCACTCCAGGATCCCGCTCAGAACCCCACCCCCGCAGCCAGCGCTGCGCGAACTGGAGCAACAGCGACCGGCCGGCGGGATTTCTGAGTCGGGGAAAATCTCCATCCAGG